>SJYV01028241.1:591355-623500 GCA_006410875.1 Neotragus pygmaeus | reverse complement strand
TGGAAGAAAAAAATTGCATTCTAATGTAACAAATTAGGGGGACCTCCCTGGCAATTCAGTGGTTAAGACTCCACACTTTCAACACAGGGGGCGTGGGTTCAGTCCCTGGTCGGGAAACTGGGATTCCACACACCCTGCAGCCCAAATAATAATAATAATAATAAAAATAGATTAAAAAATAACAAATTTAAAAATACCTTTCTATTTTCATTAGCCCTCAAGAGGAGTCACAGATCCCAAATCATAAACCAGAAGGCCCCCCTGCAGAAGATACAAAGGACGATATTCATGAGCAGGAAGAAAATGTTCTTTCTTATGAACTAACTCCTGAGGCTTCTAGAGGAAATCAGACAATGGCAGGTAGATATTACATGTTTCCTAGTTTTCTCACTGGTGCTTCCTCTGAACCTCTGAATTTATTTGCTGTGTGGAGACTCTAGCAAGGAGGTCACTTGGGGACATCAGCTGCAGACTGAGAGGTCTTCGCCTTCCCACACTTGCGTGGTCAGGAAGACTGCTGCTACTCAGGATCCAGGGCCAGTCCTGTCTCAGCAACTAGAGCTGCCCTCTGTCTCCGGCTTGGACGTCGCTTCCTTCTTTTGTTTGGTTTTTTGATCTTAACCTTAACACGTACCTTAAACTTTTTTCTAAGAAGATCTTTTACAGTTTGGAAATTCTACCTATTTCTCTGACATTGCATTCCCAGAGTATTCATAAACCTCTCCCCCTCTGGGAACTGTGGAAGACTGAATATCTTAACTATTATTAGTAGAATGGATTTACTTACTTAGCTCCTACCATAATCCACATCTGGGTTTTTCTCTGATAGTAAAAGATCATGAACTGTATAGCATGTTAAAAAAAATACATTTTTGTCTATGCTATTCTTTTATACTTTCTGGATTCATCAAAACTCAAAATCTTTTTTTTTTTTTAATGATTTTTGGCAAGGGAAGGGCATAGGAGAATCATACCACTAGTATAAATCATCAGCTTTCCTTCTCATAGTCCATAAGCAAAATCTATTTCCTTTCTGCGCCTCCCACCCACTACCCCTCGTCTTTTTGCAGAAGGGTAAGCACAATGAAATTCAATTACCTNGGGGGGGGGGGTGCGGGGGGGTGGTGCCGGCTGGGGCAAGCAGAGCATAGCGAGTAAGAGGGTTCGGGGAAGAGAAGAAAGGGCGAGAAGGTCCGTACACTCACCGCTGAGGCCTCGGCAATTGCCTCCGCCCGAACGCAGAGGGGCGCTAATCAACCGAGCACCGCGCCTCCTTCCAACGCTTTCCCCAACCGCCCCGCCAGCGGCCCGCGCACAGGGTTACAGCCTCCGCCGCGCGCAGACCTCGCAAAGGCGCGGTCCGACCCCTGCATCAGGCAGGCAGGAAGACCCAGTAAGCGCCGCCTTGGCCCCTTCCCTGCCCACGGGCCCTGGAGCCCCAGTTCCCAGCTTGTCCATTGCTGACAAACCTGCAGGCTCCAGGGGCGCCCAATCCACCTTTCTCAGGCTTCCCAAATATTTCACCACTTGCTCCTGGCCAACCGCACAGTCCCCTACTGCCCCCGAATAGAGACTGGGAGTGAGCCATTTGCCTTGGCTATGATATTTAAGGGGAAACCAGCTCAATAATCAAGATAAATACTTTCGTGTGACATTTAAAATTTTTCTCAAAATAAAAACCTAAAAGTACTCTGAGGTACTAGAGGGGAGATAAAACAAAAGGAAGTCAGTAATCTTGACTATCTTTATTTTAAAATCTGTTATTTTTCTTAGGGAATTTTTTGGTGTTTTTTTCCAATATTGCATTGATTTTTTTTTTTCTTCTTCTTCTTAATCTTCAGTACTGAGTATTTTGAGTTCTGAGCATGTCCCTACATTTTGCACTGGAAAGTGAGTACTTCAGTCACGGTGCTTAACTTAGGCTAGTGACAGCCCTCCCCTACTGTCAGCTTCAGTGTGGTAGTGGCAGAAAGGCTAGGAACGTGCAGGTGTCCACCTTCTCCTCAGAGCCTGTCGGGGGCTAGCAAGAAACTTCCAGAACTGCAAACCCTCTAGATGTGTCCCAGCACAAGGTCTCAGTGGAGGGCACGGACAGGAGAGTTAACCGGCATTCTGGCTACTGGCCACTACAAAGCTAATGTTTATTAATATTCTTTCTAGTAAGTCATTCCTACTAACCGTGTTTTCATTATTTTAATGATATCAACTAAAAAGCATGAAGAATACTTACATAATAAACACCTGACAGCTAAGTGAAGATGAAAGTCAGTCTATCATATCTGACTCTTTGGGACCCCATGGACTGCCTCCCAGGCTTCTCTCTCCATGGAATTCTCCAGGCCAGAATACTGGAGTGGGTAGCCTATCCCCTTTGGAGGGGATCTTCCCAACCCAGGAATTGAACCAGAGTCTCCTGCATTGCAGGCAGATTCGTTACCAGCTAAGCTATCAGGGAAGCCTGCCTGCCAGCTAAACATTTTACAAAATGAGTTCCTTTATGCCTCACCACAACTCTGGGAGATTGGTGCTGATATTACTATCTGATTTTACAGTGCAAGTAACAGGATCAGAGTGGTTAAGTCTGTTTAAGGTTATCCAGCATATACAGTGACAGAATTCAAATCCAAACTGGCTAACCCCACCCAGAACCCTTACTTAGGAATCACAGAATGCATTATCCTCTACCAGGAAGTGATTTGGTGGGGATTTCAGCTTTAAAAAGCCTTAAAACTCCAAGTAAAAAACACTTAGAAACAAATTGAGATGTTAGAATATCCGTTCATACAATGTATCAGATCTATGAGGAAAGAAACAATATGATTTCCACGGAAACTCCTTGTAAACTAATCCTAGAAACCGTGTTTTACTATTACACAAAAGTATGCTAACTCCATAGCTCAGCCAAGTGGTGACACCGGCAATCCCCTCTCCCTCTGCAGCATTCGGCCAGTGTTTGTTGTACACCGATTGATCTGTTGTCAGTCCATGCTGCAAAACCAGCTTCTAACCTATATTCCAAATCATTGCTCTTCAGTTGGCCACCAGACCTGTGATGGTCCCCTGGAATTCCAACCAGCTTCCTCAGAAACACTGCTGCTACCATCAGGCTGGGGAGGAGAAAGAAGGCTGCCTTCCCCATTTATGATGACCTCTTTTCAGACTCTTGAGTTAAAACCAGACCATAATGTTTGGCAGCTAAAACTAAGACCTGGATGATATTACCCCAAGCCACATAAGGAAGATGATTTGAGGTATTCAGAGACCTTTTGAATAATCTTTTGATTATTGTCTCCAATACTTTGGTCACATCATGCAAAGAGTTGACTCAATGGAAAAAAAACCCTGATGCTGGGAGGGATTGGGGGCAGGAGGAAAACAGGACGACAGAGGATGAGATGGCTGGATGGCATCATTGACTCGATGCACATGAGTTTGGGTGAACTCCGGGAGTTGATGATGGACAGGGAGGCCTGGCGTGCTGCGATTCATGGATTTGCAGAGTCGAACACGACTGAGTGACTGAACTGAACTGAACTGATTATCTTTTGAATAATCATGCATTTGTGCTTAGTCACTCAGTCATGTCCAACTCTTTGTGACCCGGTCGCCTGCCGGGCTCCTCTGTCCTTGGGGATTCTCCAGGCAAGAATACTGGATTGCCATGCCCTCCTCCAAAGGATCTCCCCAACCCAGGGATCAAACCCAGTTCTCCTTCATTGCAGGCAGATTCTTTACCGGCTGAGCCACCAGGGAAGCCCAACCATGCTTTTATTTTTAGCATCAGTAGAAACAAATTTAGCCTGCTATTGTAGTTTAATATACTATTTCAATAATTTTGAATTTGAAAAAAAACTTTTTTAAATTATACATTTATTTTGATGCAAATTCAAAGTTATTGAAATAGTATATTAAACTACAATAGCATGTTAATTTTGTTTCTACTGATGCTAAAAAGAGTAGTAAAAGTCTTAACACAATATATTTAAAGTAAATAATAAAAGAGCTCTCAGAAGCTATTAGAGCATCCACAGAACCTGGCAGTTGGACTCCTAGCATGTGTGATCACCTAAGAACTCTATTCTATCTGTCCAGGTTGTACAAATGCTGATCCTAATGAGATACTGCATATTGCATAACATCAGTTTTGAAAAGGCTTTGGATTTTTTGGGACCAGTTAGCTGCCTGAGACTCCAATCCCAACATAATTAATTCAGTCAAGACCAATTTTCCCAGTGCTACTTTACTGAGGACCTGAGTGATGTTACACAAAGCTGTATAAGGAACATGATTTGAGGTAATTTACAGATTAGTCCTGTCCCTACAAGATTTGCTAGAAACAAATACAAAGGCTTTCAACTTGACCAGGGCTCAACTTTTATTCATTTTTAAGTTTTTTTAATGTGGACTGTTTTTAAAGTCTTTATTGAATTTGTTACAATGTTGCTCCTGTTTTCTGTTTCGGATTTTGGCCAAGAGGCATGTGGGATCTTAGTTCCCTGACCAGGGATTGAACTGGCACCCCTTGCATTGAAGGGTGAAGTCTTACCCATTGAATTGCCAGGGAAGTCCCATGGCTCAACTTTTAAATTCACAACAGTGAAGGGAAAAAAAGGCATCATCTGGCTTTCCTACTTCGTTTCTCTTTTAGTTGGTATTCAGTCTTGCTTTTTCTCCCTCAGAATAATGAGCCAAACTGCTGTTTCTTTATACCTCTGTCATTTTCTCAATCCAATAAATGTTATATCATCATAATTATAACAACACAAATAATGAGTCACAAACACTTCTGTAATCCTAGCAGCCCTGAGCTGCACTTCTAGAGATGGTGAACTGAAGAAACAGAATTGTGTAATCAAAATAAGCTTTTCCCAACCACAACCTCATCTTTTTTTTTTTTAACTATAATAGAGGTTTTCATGTATTATGTGGCTACTCTGTACCGAGCACTGTGCTAAGTACATTAAGTGTGTGTGTGTGCACACTTAGTGGTATCTGACTCTTTGCGACCCCATAGACTGCAGCGTGCCAGGCTCCTCTGTCCATGGGATTTTCCAGGTGAGAATACTGGAATAGTTTACCATTTCCTACTCCAAGGGATCTTACCCACTCAGGGATAGAACCCATGTCTCTTGTGCCTCCTATGTTAGCAGGCAGACTCTTTACCACTGTGCAACCTGAGAAGCCCTAAGTATATTACATATGATTTATTATTTCATTGATACAATTTTATGGAATGGAGACTTCCCCAGTGGTTCAGCAGTAAAGAATCCACCTGCAATGCAGGAGACGTGGGTTCAGTTCCTGGGTTGGGAAGATCCCCTCAAGAAGGAAACGACAATTCACTCTAGTAATCTTGCCTGGAAAATCTCATGGACAGAGGAGCCTGACAGTCTACAATCCTTGCTGTTGTTGTTTAGTCATTCAGTGACATCCAATTCTTTTGCAACCCCATGGACTATGTAGCCCACCAGGCTCCTCCATCCATGGGATTTTTCAGGCAATAATACTGGAGTGGGTTGCCATTTCCTTCTCCAGGGGATCTTCCCAACCCATGGAGTCTCTAAAGAATTGGACATGACTGATGGGCATGAGTTTGAGTGAACTCCGGGAGTTGGTGATGGACAGGGATTCATGGGATTGCAAAGAGTCGACACAACTGAGTGACTGAACTAAACTGAACTGAGCGACTAAACAATAACAAGTCTATGCCAAGCATTGTGCTAAGCACATTTTATATGATTTATTACTTCACTGAAACATATTTTGACACTTACTACACCATCTTTCATTATGATGTGACCATTTCCTAAGAAATGCCCTAGGTAGCTCCCAATGAAAATATCAAGGGAGCACAACTTAAGCACTGAAGTCTCCTTACCCATATCCCAAGCTACACTCCTGCTCATTTGTTTCATCCTCTGTATTGTCATAAGACCCATCTTTCTAAATATGTAATCTCTTTAACCATGTAGTTCCCTTCCAAAGAATCACCCTCCTTAGCCTCTTGACTTCAAGAAGCATCCCAGTCTTATGCCTGGTGCTCCTAGATAAAACTAGTTCCTGGTTCCAGTCTTAGAAGATACTGTTCTCAAGGAGACAACATTCCTTCCACTCCTGGGTTTCACCTGGCTCAAAATGCCCTCTCCCAGCCTCTCTGCCGATGTAGCCTAATGGTTAAGAGTAGAGTTTTGGAGTCTCACTTCAAGGGCAGATCCCAACTCCTCTGCTGCTATGACATCTGACGCATTAAGCAATTTGTAACTAAGGTCATTATATCTCGTCCTGGGAACTTTCCCCTTTTCTAAAGGTGAATTAATTAGTTGAATCGGTTGACTCGAAGAGAAAACTGTGCAACAGGCAGGCAACTGGGGGTGGGGATGGGAAGGGGTTTGGGATAAGGGATTCCAGATGGAGGCAGAATTGAAAGGAAAATGGTTTTTAATAACCTTCTATCGCCTTACAACCAAGACCTCCTAAGATGTAGGCAATAATTTAAGAAATAAGGGAGCCTTTGACTGTTTACCCTCGTCTCCTCTGTCCTCTCTTTCCCTGGCAGCAGGGCTTAGACAGCAAATAGTGGAGCTGGTGGAGACAAAAGTGGGGCGCCAAACCAACACGTTTTGCAGGGAATGTGACCACAGCTAACTACAGGAATTGAGAAAGTGGACCCAAGGATAACAACTCCCAGCCCGCCGGCTGCCTCAACTCCAACCTAGGGGAAACCGCGACTGGAGCGGACCCAACTCTCCCAATCCTGTGGATGGGGGTGGGAGGAAAACGGCTTTGCTCCGCCCTCCGAGCTGGGCGGTGATCTGTAGGCGGCAGCGCTCCACGCTTCCCCTGGCTCTCATTTAGGGCGCAGCACCAGGAACGCGGATCGCCGTGAGCGCTCTGAGGTTAGAAGTCCGGCGCCGACATGAGCTCGAGGCCGGTGTTCCTGAGCGCGGCTGATGTAGAGGACCACCTCCGCAGCTCCAGCCTGCTCATCCCGCCTCTGGAGACCGCTCTGGCCAACTTCTCCAGCGGCCCCGACGGGGGAGTCGTGCAGCCTGTGCGCACCGTGGTGCCTGTCGCCAAGCACAGGGGGTAAGTGAGGAAGGCCAGGTCCGGGGCTGGAGAAACTGGAAAGGAGGAAGGAGAGGGGTGAGAAGGGAAGCAGCAGGAGAAAAGAGAGGAGGGCTTTCCTAATCCCTACTAATAACACCTTTCACCTAATTTGTGCAACCCACTGTGGGCGCTTTAAAGCCGTTATCTGGTTTCATTCAACACACTCCATATGTACGTGGCTACTGATGCAGCTATTTGCTGATGGGAAAACCGAAGACTCAAGAAGGGAAGCGAATGATCCAAGGTTATGGCAGCTAGTAAGTGGCAGAACTGGGGTGGTTTTTCTCATCCAGAGGCAGACTCGAACGTACTCTGCACACTGCTAAAGGCGACGGCAGAGGGATGGGAACAAAGCAGGGAGAAGACCAATGAGTGAGGAAAGAGAAAGAAAGGGACATGGGGACTTGACGGGATGTCTCCGCATTGGCGGGAAGGGGTTGAAGTTGCTCCCTCTCTTCTCCTAGGTTCCTGGGGGTCATGCCCGCCTACAGTGCAGCAGAGGACGCCCTGACCACCAAGCTGGTCACCTTCTATGAGGGCCACCGCACCACCCCCAGTGCCCCCTCCCATCGGGCCACCGTGCTCCTCTTCCAGCCCAGCGATGGCTCCCTTCTGGCGGTGAGCGACTCCCTGCCCAGGGCTCTAGCGGGGCCCCTGTGCACAAAGCTAGGCTCAGAATTTAGGCAAGGGGCAGTATTGAATGTGACCACTTAGGCCCCTCTCTGAATTACTGGATGCCGGTGACTGTGTAGGTTACCTGTGACTGTGTATCTGTTTCTAGGACTGCCTGAGGATGTAACCCAGCATCAGAGACCACTGCTGCTTCCAGTGTGTGAACTTGTAGAAGTAATGATCTCGTCCTTTTTGTAGTGATCTTGTCCTTCTTGTAGTGATCTTGTCCTGTACCAGTTACTACAAATACACAGCTTGCACAAATCCAGTAGCCAAGGAAACTTTTAACATGAATCTGTAACATGTAGTTACATGAGTTACAGATTAGGGGCACTCTCTAATACGTGGGAGTATTTTCTAAGGGGTACACAGTGACCTGTTTTAACATTTAATGATAATATAAAAAAAATAGTAGTGGTCTGTATTTGTGAATTACTTTGTGTATGGCAGACACTGTTCTAAATACTTTTTATGTATTAATGCTTTTAATTCTTAAAACCACTCTGTGAGGTAATTGTATTACCTCATTTTGTAGATGAGAAAATTGAGTCATAGAGCAACTGTGCCAAACGTTGCCAAGTTTACATAGCTAACAGGGGCATGGATGGACTGGGTTTCATACCTACTCTGTGTAAGCCCAGGGCCTATACTGTCTTAGAATAGTAGACTATGCTCCTCTGCCTTCCTAATTGCCACTTACTGGGCACTTATTATGTGCCACGCAAGAGAAATTGATCTCATTCAATTCTGACAACTTTCCTCTAAAATTTTCTCAGAATTTCAGGCTCCCCAAGGAAGCTGGCTGTATATTACTCCTCTGAAAAGAATATTTAGTTCTTGACAACTTCTGCTCACTCAAGGGAAACAACATCCATACTACTTACCAAGAGTGCTTACCGAGGAAATTGGTACCACCTTTGGACCTAATGACAAGGCCTGAAATTCTTCCTGAATCTGACTGACAGCCAAGCAGTTCACTTCCTTGTCCATAAAATGAGAGTACTGATACTACTTGATGAGGACCAATTGAGATGAATAATATAAACAGAGGACAGCAGAGCAAAGGATGGCGGTTATTACTAGCCAGGTGTAATTCAGAACCACCTGGGGAGATTTTTTTTTAAATTTTTTAAATTTATTTTTATTTTTAAAAAAATTTTTTTTATACTTTATTTTACTTTACAATATTTTAAAAACAGTGTCGTCTGGGTCGTATCCCTAGTGATCCAGATTCAGTTAGCCTGAGGATATATTTGAGCATCAGTATCTTCACAAACCTACCCACGTGTGCAGGAGGAGTTGAGAGCCACTGAGGTAGAGTTTCAGGGCCCTTGCACAGATGTCAGGTGACTTACTTTGAGAATCCTGGGGCAAATAAAGCAAATGGGCATTTCTTGAGGGCTGGCCATATGTTAAATGTCTTCATTTTTGCCGATGCTTTTAAACCTCGCAAAAACCCTCTGAATGGTTGCCATTATCTTTGTTTTTACAGGTAGGAAAAACAAAGTGCTTATAGATTAAGATATTTGTTCAAAGTCACATTTCTTATAAGTGGAGGAATAGGTTCCAGGCAAAACACTCTCCTTGCAGACTATTATGATGCTTTCTGGCGCTTCCCAGGTACTAGTGGTTAAGGATCCACCTGCCAATGTGAGAGACAAAAGAGACGCAAGAGACACAGGTTTGATTCCTGGATCAGGAAGATACCCCAGAGTAGGAAATGGCAACCCACTCCAGCCAATATTCCTGCCTGGAGAGTTCCTTAGACAGAGGAGTGTAGTGGGCTACAGTCCATGGGGTCGCAAGGAGTCAGACACAACTGAACCCGCNACCCACTCCAGTACTCTTGCCTGGAAAATCCCATGGGCGGAGGAGCCTGGTGGGCTGCCGTCTCTGGGGTCGCACAGAGTCGGGACACGACTGAAGCGACTTAGCAGCAGCAGCAGCAGTCTAGTATCTATAACTTTTATTTGCGATCATGTCTATCTGGAGCCAAGAAGAGGCTTGCTTTGTTGTCATTTGGATCTCTGCAGGATTATTGTCCTTTCTGGTGTTATAAACCCCGTATTTGTTACAGTCTTACCTGTGTCTTTGGTCTGTCACTCATACATTTCAACTTTAAATACATTCAGAAGTGGCAGTTGCCACTAGTGACAGAATAACACCAAACACAGGGATAATAAACATTATATTCCCTTGATGCCTCCTGTGCAAAGAATTGATCAGTGGCCTCTGTCTATCTTGGTGATGACATGTACTCTAAGAGCCACTCTCATTATCTTTTGGTTCAATAAACAAGTTACAACTCACTGTACTCAAGACCATTATGACAGTTAGGAATGTTCACAGTTAAAACTCGAATTCATGGCCAGGTTCCTTAAGTTGTTGTTATTGGATTTTGTTTTGTTTTACTTTTGTCCCAAGAACCGTTGGCATTACCTGCTGGCACGAGATCCAGGGTTTGCTGTATATTTTCTAACCTTGTGNCCATTATGACAGTTAGGAATGTTCACAGTTAAAACTCGAATTCATGGCCAGGTTCCTTAAGTTGTTGTTATTGGATTTTGTTTTGTTTTACTTTTGTCCCAAGAACCGTTGGCATTACCTGCTGGCACGAGATCCAGGGTTTGCTGTATATTTTCTAACCTTGTGGCGTGCAGTCATCACGGCCAACCAGTGGCATTCATGCCTGCGTTATTTTACAATCCATCTTCTCGTTGCGTATGTGTCATTTTCCTGAACTTTTATTGGCAATTGGAGGTTTCACACGAGACAGACACACCACTATGTAGGCAGCTTAATATAATACTACATACTTTAGTAAAGCCATGCAGATCTCTGCTCATTTTGTCAATCTTTTGGATTCAGCCAGAAGTTTGGGTCCTTTTTTCCATCTGAATTGCAATTTAACTGCATTACGTTTCTTTGCTTTGTGAATTAAGCTTATGCAAATGAAGAGAAGATGTCCTTCAATGGTTATTATGTTTTAGGATTTTCATGGCCATGCTTGTCAGTTCTTTTGTTAGAGAATGTCACCCTCAGTTACTTTAGGAAAGGGTCATTCATTAACTTTGCAGATGTCAAAGTAATTTTCCTTCTCTGTATTTTTCAGCTATACTGACTTCTGTTGAAACCATTCAGAGGTGAGGACATGGACCTTTGGCAATGTGAGAAGATATTGTACAGTATATTTTAAATCTATGAAATTCATAGTTCTGATGCTTTTGGCCACAGAGCATCGTTTTATCACTTCTGGAAAATGTTTATTCCAAAACAGCTTTAATGGCCCATATGTACACTCAAGATTCTGTAATGTAATCTCAAGGTTATTACTCTGACACCAGCTTGCTGCTATGATTTCAAAGCACATAAGTAAAGGTGCTTTTTAGTGTGCAGTCTACAGCCAGAGCTTACGTAGTTGCTGATCTCCAGGTTTTGATGTTTCTAAAGTCTGGGTGGATTTATATTTCTTTTCACTTTTCAGTACAGAAAATTTAGTTATTATTTCCAGTGAAGCTTGTTTTCCCTTTTTTTTTTTTCCTTCCTCCCATTTCAGCTACTGCAATGCTTTGTTTCACACTTGATTTGTAAAAATTTTATATATATATTTAAAATGTGCCATTTTATTATTGCTAAGTGAAGTATGTCTCGTTTCCTGCTATAATTATTTCAGTCAGAGTACATTGTCAGCAGTTACTGCCACACTCATGACAGCTTAAACACAAATGTTACCGCTTACTTTTTCTTAAAAAGCAATTTAAAATGTAGGTATTTTGAAGTACTGGGCTTCTACTTCATTGGACTAGATGTGTACAGCAATAAGCAGGTTTTCAAATCCAGTACTTAGTTTGTGTACAAATGTAATTATGTTCATTGTGTATATATTATACAATGAGCACACGTAATGTAAGTATTAAAGGCTACTTACTATTGTTTAAATGCAAATGTTCATATCTCATTTCTTTTTTATCATGTTAAATAAATGTTGATGTTCTTAAATGACTTGTGTTAGAGTTTTTGCTCTTCCCATGTGCAATGGAAAGTCTGAGACCTTAAGAGACTTCTCAATGAAAAAGTAGTCTGTTAATCTCATTGCAGACAGCACCAGAACAGAACTGTGTCTGTCGTCCAACTCAGCTCTCCCGTGTCGAAGCTGAGAAACTTGAAGCTGAGAGAGAGGGAAACTGACTTGGCCACAATCACTTTACACTTAATGACAAAATCTGCACCAGAATAAAGTTTCTCTGATCTTTCAATACCAGTGGGCAAATTTAGTTTTGTCATGTCTTCTGTACCTACTTCCTCTTTCCGTTGGTTTTGGTGTCATAGAAAGTAGCTTCTAGCATCTGTAATCTTGCTCTGCTTAGGGGATTGGACTTGGGGTGGGGGCGGGGGCAGCCAGTTACTTCTCTGACCCGGGTAACGAGAAACCGTTTCATCATCATAAGCAGGACCCTCAGAGATCGTTTTCTCTTACAACACATTCTCTGCAGATGTTCACGCTCTTCAAAATCAATTACATTTCCTTCCCCGTATAACCTTTTGTTCAGGCTATATATTGTTCCCAGAGTAGAAGGAAATGTGATGCTTTGGGATTCCTATATAACATGGTTGAAACTAAATCGGCGCCGGTCAGTCTTTTTTTTTTTTTCATGCTATGTTAAAACAGATTTAGATTTAATTTAAAATGCACATGTATGAGAATTCATCCAAACAGAAATACACAAAGTGAAGTGCAAATAGATACAGTCTGTAATGTAGGAGGTGAATGAAAAGAGAGGTATACAGGAGAAGAATGTATAGCTCTGTCTGTCCATATAAACATAATTACATGTGTTACCTGTTTCTGAAGATGGCTTCTCAAAGGAAATAGTCAATGGATGATGATTTCCTTTTAGTCATGATACAGAGATTGTTGCCAAGTTTTTATGGGTATATTGAGGTTGAAATTTGATGTTATTCTTTGGGTTTCATTTGAGTATTTTTGTGCCAGTGTTTGTCTTTATCTTTGACTGGTGTGTGTGGTATGTTACTTTTAATTTACTCTAAGCACATTTTTTGAACTACTGGAAGAAGGAAAAAATGTCCTATTCTGGAATATATGGACTCTAGGGAGAATTTGAAGAAAGCAGTATAAAGTAGTTGTAACTCTTCATTCCGGCTTTCAACGTTTCAGAAAGCCAGATGAAAATCATATATTTACAAACAGTAAGTCAATACAGGTATTCGTTACAGGATATAGTATAGTACTCTTGCCTGGAAAATCCCATGGACAGAGGAGCCTGGTAGGCTGCAGTCCATGGGGTTGCTAAGAGTCAGGCACGACTGAGCGACTTCACTTTCACTTTTCACTTTCATGCACTGGAGAAGGAAGTGGCAACCCACTCCAGTATTCTTGCCTGGAGAATCCCAGGGACAGAGGAGCCTAGTGGGCTGCCATCTCTGGGGTCGCACAGAGTCGGACACGACTGAAGTGACTTAGCATAGCATAGCATAGTAGAGGGACTATTAATATGCTTTAAAAACTTGTATTAAACCAGTACTCTCTATCTGACCTAAAGCTCACCTTTCCCAGCTTTCCCCTCTTATAGGAGAGGTGCATAGAGAGCTCAGGAAGTCCCAAGACTTGTGGTAAGGAGGGCAGACAGACTGGTAAGGCCATTACTCCAAGTTGGGGGTGGGGGGCGGGCAGGGTAGGCATTACTGTAAGGGCCACCTCTCAGCCATGGAGTTAAGCTGTAGAGTTCAGTGCATGGCTAGTTGGGTTGTTTCTCAGTCATCACATCCATGTACCTCACCCATCCCCAGTGATTTGACAGTTGACAGCCATAGGGTGGTCGAAAAGTAAACAGGTTGGGAATTCCTTGGTAGGTCGGGTTCTAAGCTTCCATCGCAGGGGGCGGCAGGTTTAGCCAAAGGGAAAAAAAGAAATAGATAACCATAGAAAAGAGATCTGCAAATTTCTCTGGTTAGATACCTTCAAAAGTTTATTTTTTAATTTTTAATATTTGGCTTAGCTGTCTTAGTTGCAGCACTTGGGATCTTCCACCTTCATTGCAGCATGCAGGATCTTTCTGGTTTTTTAGTGGCAACATGTGAACTGCTTAGCTGTGGCATGTGGGATCTAGTTCCCTGACCAGGGTTCCAACCCAGGCCCCCTGCACTGAAAGTGCAGAGCTTTAGCCACTGAATCACCAAGGAAGTCTGCTACAAAAGTAGCTGTAATAATCATGTGCCCCTTTGTACATTTTAAGTTTGATATCCATAATTTTTCATAAGTTAGAATAGTTAAAAAGAATGCAGTTTCTAGCATGCTGTAAATATTAACTTTTAAAAATAAACCTCTTACCTCAATTTTTGTAAATGTACGCAACAGAGTCTACATAGTATTTTGGTATATACATCTACCATTTTAAATTATACAAACCAGCCTTTTCATTTTTACTGTTTTTTTGACTGCGCCATACAGCTTACAGGACCTTAGTTCCTTGACCGGAGATTGAACTTGGACCATGGCAGTGAAAGCCACGAGTCCTAACCACTGGACCTCCAGGGAATTCCCATAGCTAATATTAATCAAGGGCTAACTTCACCTAACTTTACAGTTTCTAAATTTACTAGGGCACTATTACTCATTATCTTGTTTGAGCAGTGTTTTTAGACTGGGCCACAGTTTATCATGTATCAGAATCACCTGAAAAGCTTGTTAAAACACAAATTGCTGAGCCCTATCCCTAAAATTTCTTATTCTGTCTGTCCGGAGTGTGATCCAAAAATGTGAATTCTAATTCTTAACAGGTTTCCAGGTGATAACTGAGCCCTGTACTCCAGAGACCACACCTTGAGAACTTACGATATAGAACAAGGTTCTGTGTTGTTCATTGAGTTTTTATTTTGTGTTCATTGAGTTTTTCTGTTGTTCATTGAGTCACATGTGGTGGTAAAAGGGGGCTTCAGGATAAATTCAGTTTTTATTTATGAAGGTGTGCATCAGTCAGTTCAGTTCAGTCACTCAGTCGTGTCCGACTCTTTGTGACCCCATGAATCGCAGCTCGCCAGGCCTCCCTGTCCATCACCAACTCCCGGAGTTCACTCAAACTCATGTCCATTGAGTTGGTGATGCCATCCAGCCATCTCATCCTCTGTCGTCCCCTTTTCCTCTTGCTCCCAATCCCTCCCAACATCAGAGTCTTTTCCGATGAGTCAACTTTTCACGTGAGGTGGCCAAAGTACTGGAGTTTCAGTTTTAGCATCATTCCTTCCAAAGAACATCCAGGGCTGATCTCCTTTAGAATGAACTGGTTGGATCTCCTTGTAGAGACTATTCTCAAGAATCTTCTCCAACACCACAGTTCAAAAGCATCAATTCTTTGGTGCTCAGCTTTCTTCACAGTCCAACTCTCACATCCATACATGACCACTGGAAAAACCATAGCCTTGATTAGACAGACCTTTGTTGGGAAATAAATGTCTCTGCTTCTCAATATAGAATCTAGGTTGATCATAACTTTCCTTCCAAGAAGGTGTACAAATAATGTAACAACTTAAGAGATGTTCTATCCCTAGGCCCAAAGGGGTAATGGAAGAAGCAGATAGAACCCATAGAAGAGAGTCATTTGAAAGAAGCCTTACTCTGAGAAATCAAGCCAGCTTCAGTGAATGCACCCTGCAAAGATGAGGTAGGGCAAGAAATTTCCAATGGCTCTGTCTTATTGCCAGGGCTCCCACTGGCTGAACCCAGTGAGGTTCGGAGGTCACAAGAGTTGTGTTGGGTCTGGCTGGGAACTCCTGAGGGTTTCCTGGACCTTCTCAGAAGATCTTTGCAGTCAAAACTGCTTTCATAATAACACTAGGATTGTTGTTCAGTCACTGTTGTGTCCAACTCCTTGTGACCCCACAGACTGCAGCACACAGGCTTCCCTGTCCTTCACCGTGTCCTGCAGTTTGCTCAAACTCATGTCCATTATTTTGGTGATGCCATCCAACCATCTCATTTTCTGCCACTCCCCACCAAGATGGTATTTGCCTTTTTCCACTTTCATTCTCTCAGTAGTGAATAGTGGCGTTTTCCAAAGGCTATCTGTCTTGTGATACTTCAGCAGCTTGAGTGCAGAAGGAAATGTGAAAATCCACCTATCTTCTGTTAATCCTGATAGAAAAGGGCATTACAATGCAAAGCAATTTTTTTTAATTAAAAAGTATTTATGTTAACAGTAGTGGGTTTATTACTGTAATTTTTGGTGAACAAGTAAATATTTCAAACATGTTTCAGGTTTAATTTCTATTGCCATAAATTCTGATAAGATATAAGTCACAAAACAAGCTATGTGGAGTCCTTGATAGTTGTTTAATATGTGAGAATTGTGGGACCCAAAAGTTTGAGAACCCCTTATATTGTCCATCTGTACCCATATAGAAAGGATGTGGGAGCTGGATCATAAAGAAGGCTGAGTGCTGAAGAACTGATGCTTTTGAACTGTGGTGCTGGAGAAGACTCTGGAGAGTTCTTGGACTGTAAGGAGATCCAATCAGTCCATTCTAAAGGAGATCAATCCTGAATTGGAAGGACTGATGCTGAAGCTGAATACTTTGGGCCACCTGATACTAAGAGCAGACTCATTGGAAAAGACCCTGATCCTGTGAAAGATTGGAGTTAAAAGGAGAAGAGGGCATTGGAAGATGAGATAGTTAGATAGCATCACCGACTCATGAAAATGAATCTGAGCAAAGTCTGGGAGACAGTGAAGGACAGAGGAGCCTGGTGTGCTACAGTCCATGGGGTTGCAAACAGTTAGACACAACTTAGTGACTGAACAAAAAAACAACATATAGTCCATAGAAGTCAGCCTCCTGTCACAGGGCATAAGTTGAAAACTTTGATAGGGAAAGGAGATACCAGCCCATATTCCCAAGGACGATGCTTCTTGCATTCAATATTTGCAAGTCATCACCAGTCTGCTCCTTGAACTGGAAGCCTCAGTGTCTGAGTCATCCAGAGCCTGTGAGTCCCTCTTGGGCTCTGCAGGCTACAAATCACTAATGAAAAATGACTCAGAAAGCTGGCATCCAGACATACAAGGGTGTAAAAAGGCTGAGAATTTTTACTTTAGCCCTCTTACCCAATTCATACTTGGGTAATCACCCAAATCAGCCTTGGGTGATTACAAAAAACATAGTTAAAATATTTAAACAGGACTTTCCTGGTGGTCCAATGGTTAAGACTTCAGGGGGTGCAGGGTTTGATCCCTAGTTGGGGCACTAAGATCTCACATGCTGTGCAATGCAACTAAAAAAATAATAAGTAAAATATAATTCTGTTAAATTTACAAAAAAAATATTTTTTTGTAAATATAGACATGTTATTCCACAACAACATGGAATAGCAACCATGAAAGAATCCATTACATGATCTACCCAAATGATATTATTTGAAAATGTGATTTTTGCACAGACATTTGTGTCACCTGTAAGAAATTGCTATCCTCTGACTATTGGGGTGTCTGTTTCCACCCAACAGAAGAAGATGAATGACTCAGCCCTTTGGATGACAAGTAGCAACTTAAGCCGTTCAGAAACTTGTTCAGTATATACCTGAAAGTAGCAGATGCTCAAAGGATCCCTAACTTTTTTTTTTTTTTTGGAGACATCTCTCACGAAGGTCCTTCCCAAGGGTGCTGGGGTTGTGGAGACATTGGGACTGCCAAAAGAGCAGGCCTGAGACGGAGGTCATTTCTGTAACATCCTATGGGAAAGTGACAGGGATGTAATAGAGTTGCTGGAATTTCAAACAAACTGGCTGCTAGCTGTTTCCCCCAACACTGCCCACAAGCAAAGAGTGTTAGGTAAAAGACCAGGACACCAAAAGAGTGTCTAACAGGCTTTTTAATGGCGAAGCGCTCCCGGNACAGTTCAAAAGCATCAATTCTTCGGCACTCAACTTTCTTTATAGTCCAACTCTCACATCCATACATGACCACTGGAAAAACCATAGTCTTAACTAGACAGACCTTTGTTGGCAAAGGAATGTGTCTGCTTTTTACTATGCTGTCTAGGTTGGTCATAACTTTTCTTTCAAAGAGCAAACGTCTTTTAATTTCATGGCTGCAGTCACCATCTGCAGTGATTTTGGTACCCAAGAAAATAAAGACTGTCCCTGTTTCCATTGTTTCCCCATCTATTTGCCATGAAGTGATGGGACCGGATACCATGATCTTAGTTTTCTGAGTGTTGAGTTTTAAGCCAACTTTTTCACTCCTCTTTCACTTTCATCAAGAGGCTCTTTAGTTCTTTGCTTTCTGCCATAAGGGTGGTGTCATCTGCATATCTGAGGTTATTGATATTTCTCCCGGCAATCTTGATTCCAGCTTGTGCTTCATCCAGCCCAGCATTTCACATGATGTACTCTACATATAAGTTAAATAAGCAGGGTGACAATACACAGCCTTGATGTACTCCTTTTTCTATCTGGAACTGAGATCCAAAATAGCTGAGCTTGCATTAGAATAATAATGGGACTTACTGTGAGGAGCAGAAGGGAAAGTACTCCAGGCAGAGTAAAGAACCTGTGGAGAGCGAAACTCTGTGGTTGATAAAGGCATGTGTGCTTGGGGAGCAGCAAGGAGACTTCTTGCCTGAAAGACCAGAGGTGCAAAGAGTGTGTCCAGAGGGGAAGCTGGGCTAACCAGAATGCCAGACCACGCAGGCCTTAGTGAATGCAAATGAAACATAGTCTTTCAAACTCTTTAAGAAATCTAGCAGATTCATATATATGTTTTTAATTATCTGCATGCTCTAGGAAAAGAATGAAGTGGCAGCAATCCTATTATGATTTAATAAATATCATAAATGTTATACCATTTAGGAAAAGAGATGTCAGTTATAACATTATTCTCAGGGCAGCAACATGTCAAGCAAGACAAGCAAGCAGAATTACAGATCTACTCTCAGAGGTTAAAGGTTACTTTTACAGGAAACTGAAACAATTTCTGAAGCCCACATGTACTTCCAAGAATAGATTTATATTAACGGAGAACTGAAAAAAAATTATTTAGTTAAAGAAAAATTACCTAATTTTCCTTACTGAGTGGGAACATAAGTTATTGTCATTTTGAAACCTTTTCAAATCAAGTTTCTTTGAACTATAGTTGATAGCAGAAAATGGTATCTCTCCTGTGCAGATCCAGGAGATAGAATCTCTAATCACCTGCTAATATTTGAGACTCCTTTTTGCTAGTGATTAATGGCACCCCACTCCAGTACTCTTGCCTGGAAAATCCCATGGACAGGGGAGCCTGGTAGGCTGCAGTCCATGGGGTCACGAAGAGTCGGACACGACTGAGTGACTTCCCTTTCAATGATTAAAAACACTTTTTTTTTTTAAGTTGCACTCCAGAATCTCAATAATGGTAACTATTGATACAGAGCAGATCAAGATCAACTTTTATTAAATGAAATAGAGAAAAGAAGATGGTCTTATTTAACATGGATGATTTGAGGAGCAAGTGATGTCCTTTCTCAATGCTAGTAGTTCTTGAAGGGAAACAGTTAAGACCAACTGTTTGCAGAGACCAACTGCCCCAGAGACAATTAGCAATGTTTGAAGACATTTTTGGTTGTCACAACTGAGGGCATAGGGGGTGCTAATGGACAGAGGCCAGGGATGCTGCCAAGTATCCTGCAGTGCACAGCACAGACCTCCCACCTGCCAACTACCCAAACCCTGCCAACAAAGAATTATCCAGCCCAAATATCAGTAGTGCTGAGGTCAAGAAACCCTGCTCTATTTCTCATAGGTAATAGTAGATACATGCCAATTCTGTGCAAATAAGACTGTCTCTGTTTTCATGGGAATTACACACCAGTAAAAGAAAATAAATTTGTAAACAAACAAGTGCTATGAAGCTGTAAATTCTATCAGAGAGGTCAGAAAGACTTTACTGGAGAGCTGATCATACAGCCTCACCCCCAAATAAAGATATACATATACCCTGAGGAGGTCCCACAAATGCCATCTCTACAATTCCTCTTTAAAGGAAGACAGAGGCTGAGACAGGATCAACAGAGAGTAGGCACAGCAAAAATAGCTTGAGAACCTAGGTTCACAAGAATTCATGGATTCCAAAAGCAACTCACAGCTCTGAGAAGTAGGTTGGCTTATCATGTCCCTGAGATGGGGTAGCACAGGAGAAAGCATGTGGGTGTTGGAGAATGAAAGATGAGGTTTTGGAGCCCTACTGTGCCATTTAATAATTACAGGGCTCTGAGCAAGTTACATAACTTCTTTGGACCTCAATTTGTTTATCTGTAAGAAGAGGATAACTGGGAGTGTCTAGTGCATAAGGTCAATTGTCTGGACTAAAAGAGATTGTGAAGGTTATGCATTGGTATATATTAGGTACCCAGTGAAGGCTTTGCTCTCCCTCCTGCACCATACAGAGTGCAAATGGAAATACAAAATGATATCTCCTTGATTGCCTGAGAGGTTTTGAATGAAGGTCCCCCGATTCTCAAACTGTACTTGATCTTCTCCTGACTTCAAGAGGCTCTCTTGATCTTTTCTATCTCCTTTTTGTCAATAGTTTTTGAAACCTCCTAACAGTGAAGTATTGTGTATCCTTGGAGCTGGGGTCCAGGCTTACAGCCATTATGAGATCTTCACAGAACAGTTCTTCTTTAAGGAGGTAAGTCCAGGGAGGGAGGTGGGGGATGTGGGGAGGAAGCAGCAGTGACATTTCTCTGTACTCCTTTGTTAAAATATAAGTTATGCTGAAATTGTCAGGTGGGGAGTACAACCATCTAGACCATTCTTTTAATGACTTGTGTGAAAGTCCCATTGGAGATGAAGAGTTGGAGGGAAGCCCTGAGTCACTTCTTCCAGTTTCTCAGTTTGTAGAGTACACCTAGGTACACAGAGCCTACTCAGTCACTTAAAGGATCGTATTACATCCATTGCATACATGCAGTTTTTCTTTTGGCCCCTTTCTGTTGCTTCTCTTAGCAGAATCTGGGGTCCTTAAGTATTCAAGGGTTAGAAATCCAGGAACTGACAATGAGGTCTGGAGAGCAGGAGGCCACAGCATGCCCCTTCAAAGCCGAGACATCAGTCCACCCTTCCCCACTCTGCCTGGCTCATGTTTCCTATTATTTTTGATACACTTGATACTGCTTATATTAGATTTTTTTTTTCTATGTGTGTGAGAGGAGTAGGGCAGGAGTAGGAGTAAGGGGTGATTTTTTTATGATGAACTGGTACCTCTGCTTTGAGAAATGAAAATAAGGAAGAAAAACAAGAAAAATCCCCTTTTATCTGTTTGCAAAGACAAGTAGTTAACATTTCTAGTCTTCTCTCATCTGCTTTTCATAACACAGTTTTATGATTTTTATGCTTTTCACCAAAGTATAATTGACATACAATATCATTTTAGTTTCAGGTGTACATCAGAGTGACTGGATATTTATAGGCATTTCAAAATGGTCACCATGATACATCTGGTTACCCTTTGTCACCATACAAAGTTATTATGGCATTATTGACTGTATTCTCTATGCTGCACATGGTATCCCCATGATTTAATTATTTTATAACTGGAAGTGTGTACTTCTTAATCCCCTTCATCTGTTTCACTCATCCCCAGCTCCTCCCTCACCCTTCTGGCAATCACCAGAAGTAGTTTCTTTCATTTGTTCTCTGTGTGAATATATCAGTTTCTCAGTTATTTTGTTTGTTCATTCATTTGAGGTTTTTTTTTTTTTTAATTCCACAGGTAAGTGAAATCGTATACTATTTGCCTTTCTCCGTCTGATTTATTTTGCATAGCATAAAAACCCTCAAGATCCACACATTTTTGTCTCAGCTAACAAGATTTCATATTTTTATGGGTGAACAATATTTCATTTTATGTGTGTGTTGCTTTATCCATTATGGACGCAGGTTCTTTCCATATTTCGGTTATTGTAAATAATGCTGCAGTGAATATGAGGGTACCTACCGCTTTTTGCCTTACTGTTTTGTTTTCTTCAGATAAATACCCAGAACTGGAATTCCTGGATCATATGGTAGTTTTTAGTTCTCTATTTTTTATTTAAATTAAAAAAATGTTTACAATCTCTTGTTGGCTTCTGCCATACAACAATGTAAATTATACATACATCCCCTCTCTCCCTAGCCTCCTTCCCCTGCCCCCATCCCATCCCTTCAGGTCATCACAGAGAGCCAGACTGGGCTCCCTGTGCTACACAGCAACCTCTCACCAGCTACGCTTCTTATACCTGATATTGTATGTATCTTGATGCTATTTTCTCAACTCATGCAACTCTCTCCCTTCCACATAGTGTCTACAAGTCCATGCTGTACATCTGCATCTCCATTCCTTCCCTGAAAATAGTTTCATTAACATCATTTTTCTAGATTCCATATATATGTGTTAACATACTATATTTGTTTTTCTCTTTCTGACGTGCTTCACTCTTTATAACAGGATTTAGGTTCATCCACCTCACTAGAACTGACCTGATTCAAATTTGTTCATTTGTGTGTGTGTGTGTGTTTTCTTTTTTTTTTTAATTTTTAATTTTTTTTTAACATCAAAAATCATTTATATGGAAATTAGAACCATTTAAAGTGTTTGTACCACATCTTCTTTATCCATTCATCAATTGATGAACATCTAAGTTGCTTCCAGTCCTTGGTATTGTAAACAGTGCTGCTATGAACACTGGGCTACATGTGTCTTTTCGATTATTTTTTTCCTCAGGGTATATGCCCAATAGTGGGGTTGCTGGATCATATGGTAGTTTTATCCCTCGATTTTAAAGGACTCTCCATAATGGCTGTATCAGTTTACATTCCCACCAACAGTGTAGGAGGGTTCCCTTTTCTCCACATCCTCTCCAGCATTTATTATTTTAGATTTTTTGATGATGGCCATTTTGACTGGTATGAGGTGATACCTAATTGTAGTTTTGATTTGCATTTCTCTAAAAGTTAGTGATGTTGAGCATCTTTTGTCTTTGCCATCTGTATGTCTTCTTTGGAAAAGTGTCTTTAGGTCTTCTGTCCATTTTTTGATTGGGCTGTTTGTTTTCCTAATATTGAGCTGTATGAGCTGCTTATTGGAGTATAGTTGATTCACAATGTTGTGTTAGTTTTAAGTATACAGAAACATGATTTAGATATATATACTTAATTATCTAGTCTTTTTCCGATTCTTTTCACATACAAATTATTACAGAATATTGAGTAGAGTTTCCCATGTAGTACAGTTGGTCATTGTTGATTATCTGCTGTACATATGGTAGTGTGTATGTGCTAATCCCAGCCTCCAAATTTATCCCTCACCCTCAGCCTTTCCCCTATGGTAACTATAAATTTGTTTTTGAAGTCTTTGAGTCTGAAATAAGCTCATTTGTATCATTTTTTTAGATTCCACATATAAGTGATATCATATGACATTTGTCTTTCTCTGATTTACTTCACTTAGTATGGTAATCTATAGGTCACCCATGTTGCTACAGATGGCATTATTTCACTCTTTTTATGGCTGAGTAATATTCCTTTTTATATATGTAGCACATCGTCTATATTCATTCATCTGTCTATAGACATTTAGGTTGCTTCCATGTCTTGGCTATTATAAACAGTGCTATAGTGAACATTAGGGTGTATGTATCTTTTCAATTTATGGTTTCTCTGGATATATGCCCAGGAGTGAGATTCCTGGATCATATGGTAGCTCTATTTTTACTTTTTTTAAGGAACTTCCATACTGTTTTCTCTAGTG
This sequence comes from Neotragus pygmaeus, assembly GCA_006410875.1. Taxonomy (NCBI): domain Eukaryota; kingdom Metazoa; phylum Chordata; class Mammalia; order Artiodactyla; family Bovidae; genus Neotragus; species Neotragus pygmaeus. The sequence goes on along the minus strand of SJYV01028241.1, from coordinate 599,942 downwards.
ACTTCACCAGTTTACATTCCCCCTGTGTGGGAGGATTCCATTTTCTGCACACACTCCTCCAGCATTTGTTGTTTGTGGACTTTTTGATTATGGCCATTCTGACTAGTGTGAAGTGATACCTCAGTGTAGTTTTTATTTGCATTTCTCTAACAATGAGTGATATTGAACATCTTTTCATATGCCTTTTGGCCATTTGTATGTCTTCTTTGAAGAAATGTCTATTTAGACCTTCCGCCCATTTTTTAATACGGTTCTCTTTAAATTGAGCTGCATGAGCTGTTTGAATATTTTGGAGATTAATCCCTTGCTGTTCACTTCATTTGGAAATATTTTCACCCATTCTGTGGGTTATCTTTTCATTTTGTTATGGTTTGTTTTGCTGTGCTAAAGCTTTTAAGTTTAATTAGTCATATTTATTTTTGTTTTCAATTCCATTACTCTAGGAAGTAGACCCAAAAAGTTATTGCTGTGACTTCTGTCAAAGAGTGTCCTGCCGATGTTTTCCTCAAAGAGTTTTATAGTGTCTAAGTTTACATTTAGGTTTTAATTCATTTTTAGTTTATTTTTGTATGTGATGTTAGAAAATGTTCTAATTTAATTTTTTTAATGTAGCTGTCCAGTTCTCCCAGCACCACTTATTGAAGACACTGTCTTTTCTCTATTGCATCATCTTACCTCCTACACTAGAGAGCATTTATAGATGGATAGGTTTATCTCTGGGCTGTCTATCTTGTTCCATTGATCTGTATGTCTGTTTTTAAGCCAGTACCATTACTGTTTTGATTACTGTAGTTCTGTAGTATAGTCAAAAGTCAGTGACCCTAACTCCTTGATCACTGTTTTTCTTTCTCAGAATTGCTTTGGATATTCAGGGTCTTTGGTGTTTCTATACACATTCTTAAATTTTTTGTTCTAGTTCTATGAAAAATGCCATGAGTAATTTGTAAATTACCTTGGGTAGTATAGTTATTTTAACAATATTGATTCTTCTAATCCAAGAACATGGTATATCTTTCCATCTGTTTGTGTCATCTTTGATTTATTTCATCAGCATCTTATAGTTTTTGAAGTACAGGTCTTTGCCTCTTATGGAAGGTTTATTCCTACACATTTTTTTCCCTTTGATGTGATGGTAAATGGGATTGTTGCCTTAAATTCTCTTTCTGATCTTTTGTTGTTCACCCATAGAAATGCAATAGATTCCTATGTGTTAATTTTGTATCCTGCAATTTACTGAATTCATTGATGAGCTCTAATAGTTTTCTTCTGGCATCTTTAGGATTTTCTGTATCATCTGCAAACAGTGACAGTTTTATCTCTTCTTTTCCTATTTGGATTCCTTTTACTTCTTTTTCATCTCTGAATGCCATGGCTAGTACTTCCAAAACTATGTTGAATAAAAGTAGTGAAAGTAAACATCCTTGTCTTCTTGATCTTAGAAGATATTGCTTTCAGCTTTTAAGCACTGGGTTATCTGTGAGTTTGTCATATATGTCCTTTATTTGGTTGAGGCATGCTCTTTCTATGCTCACTTTTGGAGAGTTTTTATCATAAATGGGTACTGAATTTTGTCAAAATCTTTTCCTGCATCTACTAAGATGATCGTATGGTTTTCACTTTTCAGTTTGTTAATGAGGTGTATCACACTGATTTGCAAATGTTGAAAATTTCTTGCATCCCGGGGATCAGTCCTGCTCGATCATGGTGTATGATCTTTTAATATATTATTGGGTTCAGTTTGCTAGTAGTTTGTTGAGTACTTTTGCATGTGTGGTCATCAGTGATATTGACCTATAATTTCTTGTTTTGTGGCATCTTTGTCTGGTTTTGGAATCAGGTGATGGCAGCCTCACAGAATGAGTTTGGGAGTGTTCCTTCCTCTGCAATTTTTGAAATAGTTTCAGAGGGATCATGTTAGCTTTTCTCTAAATGTTTGATGACATTCACCCATGAAGTTGTCTGGTTATTCACTTTTTTTGTGGGAGTTTTTTACTCATGTTTTCGATTTCAGTGCTTGCAATTGATCTGTTCATATTCTCTACTTCTTTGATTCAGTTTTGGGAGATTTGTCCTCTTCTCATAGGTTGTCCATTTTATTGGCATATAGTTGCATGTAGTAGTCTCATGATCCTTTGTATTTATGTGATGTCAGTTGTGACTTCTCCTTTTTCATTTCTAATTTTATTACTTTGAGTCTTCTTTGTTTTTCCTTAATAAGTCTGGCTAAAGATTTCTCAATTTTGTTTATCTTCCAAAAAAACCCAGCTTTTAGTTTCATTGATATTTCCTGTTGCTTTCTTTGTCTCTATTTAATTTGTTTCTGTTCTGATCTTTACAACTTATTTCCTCCTACTAACTTTGGGTTTTGTTTGTTCCTCTTTCTCTAGTTGCTTTAGGTATAAGGTTAGGTATTTATTTGATATTTTTTTTGTTTTCTGAGGTAAACTTGTATTGCTATAAATTTTCCTCTTAGAATTGCTTTTGCTGAATCCCAGAGGGTTTGGATCATCATGTTTTCATTTTTTATTTATCTCTAGGTGTTTTTTTTCCTTCCCCTTTGTTTTCTTCAGTGATCCATTGGTTGTTCAGTAACATATTGTTTAGCCATCACATGTTTGTGTTTTTTTGCAATTTTTTCCTTGTAGTTGATCTCTAATTTAATAGAGATATGAATGGTGGACTAAATAGTTTCTTTGGAAAAATATTTATTGAGGACCTCTGCCCATTTTTAAATAAGGTTGTTTGTTTTTATATTGTTTTATAAGTTCTTTGTATTTTTTGAATGTTAACTTCTTATAATGTAGTTTTAATCATTAATCTTTTAATCATAGTTTTAATAGTTTTCACCAAATTGTTGTAACATCAGTTTTCCAGATTACCTCATATTTGTATAATATTTCATAGTTTTCTATCAAGAATGGTAGTGTAGTTAACCATTTTCTTATAACTAGGCTTATTATACTGTTTTCACCTTAATTAATGAACTTATTCACATAAAACATTTATTTCTATACTTATCATATTTCCTTATGAGGGCTTCTTTAAGCCTTATTTTCAACTGAAGGCTGACAGCTGCCACCACAGACATTAAAATATATTAAACAAGCTAGCAAGTCCCCACTTCCTGGTGATGCCAGTGACCACCCTCTCCCTGCAAGCACTTCCCAGGAATCTAATTGTAGCTACTATTCTTGACCTCTCCTCTGCTGCACCATTCAGTCCTGTAAGTAAGTGCTAGTTGCTCAGTCATGCCCAGCTCTTTGCAACCCCTTGGACTCTAGCCCACAAGGCTCCTCTGTCCATGAAATTCTCCAGAGAATACTAGACAATACTAGAGAGGGTAGTCATTTCCTTCTCCAGGGGATCTCCCAGACCCAGGGATCAAACCTGGGTCTCCTGCATTGCAGGCAGATTCTTTACCATTTGAACCACCAGGTAAGTCCCAATTTACTCCTGAAATCCTTCCAATTTTTAATTCCTTACGTATCCTTCAGAGAGCAAGCTGTTCCATGCATAGCACTGCACATCCTGTTTGTTAATCTCACACCTGTTATGACTCCCTTACAGAGTCCCAAACATAAACTGTGAGTTTGATGCTGACCTTGTCAGTTATAATTTGCATTTACATACATGTAAACTTAAGCTGAATGAAGTTAAATAGCTTCAGAAACAGTAAGTGACAGAGCAAAGTTTGATTTTAAACCTGTCTAGCTCCAGAATTTGCTCTGCTAATCACTAAGCTATATAATAGCTATTACACTACTGAGGCTGTGTGTCTCAAGCTAGAATTGAAAAATCTCCCCTCTTCCTGACATGGAAATGGAGTAGAGAAAGGTCATTTTCAAATCTAGCCTAGACAAATGTTCATTGACCATAAGGAATGATTTAAATAACTGCAGCCTTAACCCTAGAGTAGTTCAACTTTTCTTTGTAACTTCCAGGTTTGATGAAACGTAAACAGCCAAATAATTACAGCACCAATGTCCCTTTTATTCTCCTGAATGAAGGTGAGAATATGGAACCGCACCAAAGAAAATGCAGAGAAGTTTGTGAACACAGTGCCAGGAGAAGTGCGGATCTGTTCATCGGTCCAGGAGGCTGTGATGGGGGCAGATGTGATCATTACAGTCACCATGGCAACAGAGCCCATTTTGTTTGGTGAATGGGTGAAGCCTGGGGCTCACATCAATGGTAAGCAGAGTGGCTCCATGAACACTGGGTGGCCAGACTCTCCCTTGACTGGACCAAGGGGCTTCATCTGCAGAGTTGTTTTACTCATGCAGAATGCCTGAGCTTTTTAATGGCCTCAGAAACATTTGAACCTTAAAGAAACAGTATGCAATCCAAAATATGAAACTAAAATCACAAACTCAAAACTAATAAATTTAATTAAAATTTTATAAAGTATAATATTATGGCAAATGATCAATTATAACTCAGTTCTTAAATGTCATGAAATTTAATTACAAAAGCCAAATGACTCACTTGTTCTTACCAACACTTGAAATTAATTTCTTTTAATTATAGCACAAAATACATTTTATGTGACTAAATGCATTTATGTGAATGCCTTTTCATATGTGGGGTAGGATAATTGGGACTTTAAACATAAGAGTTCCTTGGGCTCCTGAAGATCCTTAGATGACCCTGGATGTTATAGCAAGATCTGGTCTATATTAAATACTTACTATAGCAGGTGCTGTTCTAAATTCTTTGCTATGTGCTATATCACTGAATCTTGAAAACAACCTTATGGAGTAGGAACTATTGTTACCATGACTCCTGTATGGTAGGTAAACCAAGGCATGGAAAGATTAAATAACTTGCCCAAAGTCAAAGATTTTTAGAGGCAAAGCTGAGATTTGAACTGAGGCAATATACCCTCAAAGCCTAAGATCTTAAATGATACCCTATGTTATCTTTTAGTAAGAAAACTGGAGGCTGCTTAGCAAGCAATGGAAGGCTAGAGAATTTAAACACGGTACCCAGTGCCCCATGTTTTAGTGACAGGCACATATCGTGAACTCTAAGATCTCTGCACACATGTGCAAGGGCCAAGTATCATGATTATTTGTTCTTTCACAATTGTGTATTGAATCCCTTCCATGGTTCAGGCACTGTTTTACATGCTGGAGAAGCCAAAGTAAGCTAGCCATCAAGGTCACTGCTTTCCTGCAGTTTACATTCTAGAGAAGGGAGGTAGACAATAACCAAATAGATGAGCTAGACAGATCCAGCTAAAGGTCAAGTTCTATGAAGGAAACAAAACATGTATGATTGAGGAATGGGCCATAGAAAATTGAAGGTTTCAGCCTGTAGGGGACCCATATTATGAATGTGAATCCAGGGGATAGGTCTTATTGTTCGTAAAGCCAGACTCAAACAGTAAGACCATTTCTAGAAGGACTTGGAACTTCAAGAGAAGTCAGTTCTGGGTAAAATGGACAAGAGCTGAATCTTCAATAAGACAGAGTTGATTTTTTTTTTTTTTTCCCGCTTAAAGTAGAACATATTTGCTAGCTTAGTTTCTGTAGTTAGGAGTCTAGACGTGGGTTAGCTAAGTCCTCTGCTCATGCAGGGTGAAAGCAAGGTTTTTTCCAGTCTAAAATCTCATCTAGAGCTTGGAGTCTTCTTCCCAGCTCACATGGTTGTGGCAGTTCTTTGTGCTGTAGGACAAAGATGCACATCTCCTTGGGGCTGCTCTCAGCTCCAGTAGGCTGTCCACATTTCTTTTCATGTGGACGCTCTACCTTCAAAGATAGCAACAGAGAATCTCCCTCATGTTGGATACCTCTCACATTTCGAATGTCTCTCTAGGAAGAGCTAACTTGATTTTGAGTCGAGGAGTCTCGTCTCTTTCCCTGGTCTAAAGACAAAATTGGTTTGTGTTTAGAGGCAGTAAATATACATAAGAAAAGTATGTTACAAGTGCAAGTGACAGGGAAACACCAACAATGGATTTTACTTACTTTACAACTTGGCTGAGAGTTAGGCCCAATTCCATCCTTCCCTGCATGCCCCCCATTCTTTCTCAGCATCCCACCGGCCAATGTCTGACCCTCATGCAATGTAACCCCACTGAAGGAAGGCCAAAGCCCAGCCTGAGTCAGGCCCCTCCCTTTGCTTCCTGGACCACCTCCATTGGCTTAAGTGGCCTTAAGCAACCCTTTGAGAATTCACCATGCTCCAAATTAGGGGGAACAAGTGCAATCAGAAGAGGTGGCTTGAGAGGCTAGGGTTTTTCCCACCAGCTTATGATTTATTTACAAGCTTCATTAGTTGGTGCTTCTGTTCTATAGAACTCCTCACACAAACAACCTTCAAGATGGACATTTTGCATCAGTGTCTTTGACAATTAGAGTGTGGGAGAACAACAGGAGAGGGAACAAGTAGAGAAAACTGGTTGGCAGTGAGAGAAAGCTTACAAATGCTGCCTTATATTTGTATAAAGCTTTATAGCTGTTTCCAAAGACTGGCCGCCATGGGCTGGATCCAGCCAGCAGATGTATTTTGTTTAGGCCATAGAGTGTTAAGTGTTCTGAAAACCAAGAAATAACACACGCAAATAGATTTCTTGCTTCTCTTTTTACAAAAGGAGCAGGGGGCTGGGAGAGGGCTATCTAAGAGTGGCCCTGCCTTCTTACATGGAAACGGTTCTGCTTGAGCAGAATAGTTAGTGTCCCGTTTAGAAGGGTCTGCTTTCTTCCCTGTACTGAGTTATCCACTATTTCTAATCCAGTTCTTTTGACCAGTGCTGCTCATTTTCATTACCTTCCTGGTCCTACAAGCATTTGATTCAGTCTCTGCATTATCCTATGTCCCAATGCCAGGAGGCATGATTCCTTGGATTCATCATTATGGTTCTGGGCTCTGTAGAGGTTGTGAAACCTTGGTGCTGGGATGTAACCAGCTTCCTGTTTACTGGGGCTTCTCTCTGTGACCCTGACACTGGGCTTTTTTTTTTTTTCTCATGAGGTGAGACAAGTGTTTGGGAATGAGGAATGGAAATGATTGAAGAGCAAGCAGACAGACAGAAGATAGAGGAGTGTGGGGGTATTAATAAGCTCCAAGTGATGTCTCTGTTTTAGGGTTTGTGTAAAGAAGTTGCTGCTCCTGATAAGCAGAAGAAGCATGAAAGGCATGTGTTCTTTTAGAATCATAGATGCACTTACTGGATATATAACCTTGGCACATACCTCTTCTTTGAGCCTCAGTTTGTATGCCTTTTAAATGGGAATCAGAAATGAATGTACTTGTGAGGACTTTAAATAGAATGTGTGAAACATCCCAGTGACAGTAGGCACACAGTACATGAATGCTAAGTTGTCTCAAAATATTTTTTTATTAATGAGAATGGACATGAAATGGAAAAATAAAAATGCCAAGTGTCATTCTTATTAGTGAACTCAGTCTTGTTTGGGAGGGAGTTGACCTGGGGAAATGAGGCATTCCACAGTCGTTCCCACGTGTCCTCTGTCACTTCCTTTTCCCCACCCCTTTCATTCTTTGGAGCCTGCAGTACCCCCTGTGACTACTTCAAGGCTCAGGGTCTGTTTTGCTGTCATTTAGCCATCGGCGCCAGCAGACCTGACTGGAGAGAGCTGGATGACGAGCTCATGAAACAGGCTGTGCTGTATGTGGATTCCCAGGAGGCCGCCCTGAAAGAGTCTGGAGATGTCCTCTTGTCAGGGGTGAGCCATCTCTCTGTTGCTGATGTCTGACTGTCCTCACCTGGATCCCAGGATTTCATTAATACCCCCTTCTGTCTGGCCTGCTCCAGATTTCCGTAACTCCCACCTCTTTGTGGGGTGACAACTCTCAAGTATCTTTCCATCCTTTCTAATTCCCTTCCAGAATAATGTGGCCATTATGTGGTGGGAAGAAGAGGGTTTTCCTGTTCCCTTTGCCTTAAGAGATCAGCTTGATGGCCTTTTCCATTGGATTGGGCTGTCCTGTAAAGCAGCAGGGTTGGAACATAGGAGCCTCTGGAAACTTTCCCAGTATGGCCAACAAATCAGGACTAGTGTTGACCGCTTTCTGACCTTTTTTCATAACCAGGGCATAGCAGTAAGAAGGGGGCTGCCAGAATGAGTGTTCAGATAAGAACAGGCCTGCTTCTTCACTGATACAGTGTCCTGGCAGGACATTGCCCTGGCTGCAGATTTGCATTTCTGCAATCATGGTATCACAAAAGCAGATGTGCCCACATCTCATCCCCAAAAAAAGATTTAAGGGAGAGGCATCCTCCCTGACATCATTCAGTATCAGTTCAGTTCAGTTCAGTCGCTCAGTCGTGTCCGACTCTTTGCGATCCCATGAATTGCAGCATGCCAGGCCTCCCTGTTCATGACCGTCTCTCGGAGTTCACTCAGTCTCACGCCCATTGAGTCCGTGATGCCATCCAGCCATCTCATCCTTGGTCGTCCCCTTCTTCTCCTGCCCTCAATCCCTCCCAGCATCAAAGTCTTTTCCAATGAGTCAACTCTTCGCATGAGGTGGCCAAAGTACTGGAGTTTCAGCTTTAGCATCATTCCTTCCAAAGAAATCCCAGGGCTGATCTCCTTCAGAATGGACTGGTTGGATCTCC
>SJYV01028241.1:502834-587280 GCA_006410875.1 Neotragus pygmaeus | reverse complement strand
ATTCCTTCCAAAGAAATCCCAGGGTTGATCTCCTTCAGAACGGACTGGTTGGATCTCCTTGCAGTCCAAGGGACTCTCAAGAGTCTTCTCCAACACCACAGTTCAAAAGCATCAATTCTTCGGCACTCAGCCTTCTTCACAGTCCAACTTTCACATCCATACATGACCACAGGAAAAACCATAGCCTTGACTAGATGGACCTTAGTCAGCAAAGTAATGTCTCTGCTTTTGAATATACTATCTCGGTTGGTCATAACTTTTACAGAAGGTCATTTTATCAAGTTATCCCTTATCCAGGTCAGGGACACCCTGTCCTGGCTTCAGAAGCTGGTCCTGAGCCATATTAGCTCCGTGACCTGGGTCGGTGTGTGTTCATTTGACAGGCCGAGATCTTCGCTGAGCTGGGAGAAGTGGTGAAGGGAGTGAAACCAGCCCACTGTGAGAAAACTACCGTGTTCAAGTCTCTGGGTAAGAGTCATTGCTCAGGGCACAAACTTAACCAGAACACAAGGTAGGTTTACCCATTGGTGGGAAGAAGAATGAGTCAGCAGTCTCCGTAACTGAATCATTGTGCAGTCTATCACTTGGGTCAATTATTTATGTCTTGGCATAGTGGTGAAGCTTATGAACTCTGGAACTGGGAAGTCCTGGGTTAGATTCCCCTCTATACTATTCCTTAGACAGGCATCCTTGGGCAAATGATCTCACCTCTTTGAGTCACAGTTTTCTCACCACCTATTACCTAGAGTTTTTGTGAGAATTAAGTGAGATGTGTGTATAAAATGATTTGCCCATAACAAGCATCAGCACTAAAACATTTAGACTTTGATCTAAATGAAACTCAGAGGAAGATATCCTTCAAAGGTGGAGGGGCGGGAGAAAAAGTGTTTAAAAACAGGGAGCTTAAGAGAAATAACAGGGAGATCCAACCTGAGGGCAACCCAGACAGGAAGTACAGCCTGACCTTTTTTCCCCTCCTTCCCTAACTTTCTGCTTGCTGATTTAACAAGGTCTTCAATGGAGAGCACCATTACCACCTTGAGTTAGCACATCAAAGAAGGGGCTCCCTTCTTTGGCTGGTTTGCCTCTCAGCCCAGCTCTCCCATTTTAAGGAAATGAACACATATGGTAACAGGGCTAATACTCAGCTCTTACATCTAAAATATTGAAGTACTCTCAAAATGGTTGGTAAATAGCTGCTGCCTGAGCCCCTCAACCTTGCCAGACCTTACATATGTTTTAATGATCAAGCACCCAAAGTGTTAACGCTTGGCAGAATATTAAGAGTACTCTGCCCACCCAGCACCCATGCCAGTCAAAGCGTATCTATGCCTTACCATCTGTTAAATATATTTTTAATTTTTCATGCGTAGAAAGACAGGCAAACATAGTATAAGCTTTATCTAGAACCTGGTTCAGAGACATCACACTGATCTTGTTGAGTCTGAAAGAGTTTCATTGTTCCTTAGCAGATCAGAGGTCAGCTGGCCCACTTCAGGAGACACAGCTCTGGAAACCTGATCTACACTCCTGAGTGATTTTTACTTTCTCACTTTTGGGGGTTGGTTTACCGGCACATCCCTTCATCTAGCAGATGCATATTAAATACCTACTATGTATCAAGCTCCATACTGTGTACAGTGATAGTTACAAAAATAAAAGCCAGCCCCTGGCCTTTAAGAACATATTCCCATTCAAGGTTAAGGATATTTGCCCAAAACTATAAGATAAAGGGGGAATTGCTGAAGGACTTAGGGTTTGGACTAGACCAAAGGTCCAACAAACTACAGAGCATGGGCCAGACTCAACCTACCATCTGTTTTCATACAGCCCACAGTGGTTTCTACATTTTCAAATGATTGGAGGGGCGGGGGAGGAATATTTCATGACACATAAAAATTATGAGAAATTCAAACTAAAGTGTCCATAAAGTTTTCTTGGAGCACTGTCAGGCTCATCTGTTTACCTGATGTCTAAAGCTGTACTTGTACTACAGCAGAGGTGAGTAACTGCAAGTAATTGGCATGCAAAGCCTTAAATATTTATTATCTGGCTGTTTACAGAAAGTTTTCTGACCCCCTGAACTTTGGTGAGCATTGCTTGCCTTGTTTTACCCTACACAGACTCTTCAAGCCTGAACTCACCTCTGGGTGCTTAGTCCTTGTTACCCTGATGGACACGGTATTAGGGAACTGCTGGTTCTGGGACCTGGGCTGCTTGGGGAAAAGTTGTTCTGACAAAAGTTAAACCATATTTCTGTCCATTCCAGGAATGGCGGTGGAAGACATGGTTGCAGCCAAACTGGTATATGATTCCTGGTCATCCGGTAAATAAAACAAAGGAACTTTGTGTCAAGTGGATGCTACAGCTCAAAGGGTGTTAACACTAGTTGTCTCACAATCTTTTCATAATCTCTAGATTAAAAGAAGGGTTCTAGCCCAGTGATCTGTAGTTTTATGCATACTGTGTCTTACCTTAAATAATGAGATCCTCTTTGGTGTTTGTAGTTAGAAAACAAAACTAAGTGGTCGTTCTGTGTCATGCCAGATTATACTAGCTCTCCCTTTGCCCTGTATTTCACTACCTTTTGTAATTCCCTGAAATAAAGCTTTTTCCAGTTCTGCAGTTCTTGTTTTGGTAACTTCTATCCTTCACAGCAAGTAAAGTGAGGGGATCAAGTGCTCGTGTTCACTCCCTGAAGGCTCTCCAATAGCTGTAGTTAATTTTTTTCTATTTTATTAACTGAGATTCAATTTACATACCATAAGTCCACATTTTGAAATAGTGGATATAATTCAGTGTTATTAGTATATTCACAGGGTCATGCAACCATCACCACTGTCTGATTTCAGAACATTTTCATCACTCCAAAAAGAAACCCAGGACCCATTCATTAGCAGTCGCTTCCCATTCGTCTCAGCTTCTAGCAATCTACTAATCTGCTTTCTGTTTTTATGGATTTGCCTTTTCTGAACTTTGGTATACATGGAATCATATATCATGTAGTCTTTTGCTTCTGGCTTCTTCTTATTGAAATTTCAAGGAACACAGACTTTATTGCTCAGAACTCCTTTGGTCACAATCAATAGAGAACACAACCCAAACTACCTTAAATTGAATGAATGAGTGAGGGATAGAATTTATTGCCTCTCGTAATTAAGAAGTATATAGGTAACTGGTATCCAGGGGTTCCAGTTGTTATCAGGATCAGGACCCAGTCTTGCTCCTGTGTTCCTTGGCTCTATTTTCTTCAGTGTTGGCTCCATTATCAAGTAAGCTCTCCCCTGATAGTGGCAGGATAGGTACCAACAGCTCTTGAATCATAGCCTGTCCTCTTCAGCAATCCTAGCAGAAATAGACATTCTCTTCCTCAACAGTTGAAAGTCTCAGAATGGAGACACACTGGACCGTCTAGGGCCTATGCCCATATACATAACATAGTGGCTAAAGGAAATGAAATACTCTGGCCAGGTCAGATCCAGGTGACTATCATCACCTGGGGGATCTGTTTCCCTTATTATCCAGGCCTGGGTCCCATGCCCCTGCCTTGAATTCAGCAGTACAATCAGCCCATCTGATTGTACTTATTGTAACAATAAGCTAACAAAAGGGAAGGAGACTCTTACCAAAAAGAGGGAAGGCTGTAGACTGGGTAGGCAAAATTCATAGATATCCACTGCAGTGTCAGCGCTGAAAACGCTGTCAAGAATCATCTAGTCCAGCCTCTTCAGCTTACACATGGGGAAGCTGAGGTGCAGGGCTGCTTTTCTCAGGTCTCCTAAATCACTAACAGAGCTGTGTTGTCCATGTCCTGCCAAAGATCCATTCAAATTCTCCCTCTCCAAGGCTTGCCTAGGCTCGTGCTAAGTCTGCAGAAAGAAAAGCGTATTATTTTGCTATGTTTTCTCACCCAAATTCCTCCTGGCAGGTCCTCTTCATGCTCTATGTAGCTTAGCCAAAAGTTTGGCATGTCAGCCAGGTTGTCTAGCCTTTGCACTAAAACAAAATACCGACATAATCTACTCTGCACACCTCCAGTGACTATGGAATCTTTGGGGGGATCTTAATGGTCACAACTCTAAGGAATGTGTAAAGAGGGTGTGTGATAACGAGATTACCAAAAGCACCTTAATTCATTCATAGATTTCTTCTTTCATTTTTAAGAGTCCCTACAATAATTTGTGCTAGGCTGCTAACATAGTCCTCACCCCAAAGAGCACAGATAACTCTCCCCAGCTATTTAGAGTTAGGGCAGGAAATGGATCTAGAATAGACTCTGCAATAAGAAGTGTTTTGCCTTTCAAGGTTATTCTTTTCCATTTCACATTGCCCATCCACCTCAAATGTTTGCTTTGTGAACTACTGAGGTCGACAAAAATCCTAGGAATCAACAGACCAGAGTAATCTGCATCCTGCCTCCAGCCTAGGCATCACATCCAGTTGTTTAGCAATGTTTATTGATTATCTGCTGTGTGACGCATCAGCACTTGGTGAATATCAGTGAATATAAGACAGAAAATTTCCTGTCCTAAAGGACTTTACATTGTAGTAGAGCAGAACCTAGCTTCTCTGCTAGGGAAGTGGGCAGAGGAGAATTCCCAGGAGCTAGAACTCTTTAATTTGCCTCCTTTGCGCCTTCATATGTTAAGTTGTTGGTTTTGGTTAGTGACTAAGTCATGTCCAACTCTTTGCAACCCCATGGTCAGTGGCCCACAGGGCCCCTCTGTCCATGGGGTTTCCTAGGCAAGAATATTGGAGTAGGTTGCCATTCCCTTCTCCAGGCAATCTTCCCAGCACAAGGATTGAACTCAGGTTTCTGCATTGCAGGCAGATTCTTTACTGTCTGAGCAACCAGCGAAACCCTCATATATAAGAGCCAAAGTAATTCTGTTTGGTTCTTACACTTTAAACCAATTTTGCAATAATCACTGATACAGAATTTACCCTTTAAGTGGAACAGGAGTTACTCATAGAAAGGTAGATAAACCTATGGATTCTATAAGCTGAAATACTTTAATAAAAATATAATGCAACCATTTGGGGGGAAAAAATACCTAACAACCCATGCTAACCTCACTGTTTTATGTTATTAACTGTTATTACATAAAAGGATTATGTTTGCACCTTCCTTTTTTTTAATTCAGCAATTTGATTGAAGTTTTATGTGAGGTTTTAAAATCTACATGTTCTTCAAATTCATATCCCTTTACTCATTACAGAATTCATGTAAACTCCAATGGAATTTTCCTGGTGAGAGCTTCCAGTCCTGCTGAGCAAGCATCCCCTTCCCATATTTCTGAGCAAATTGTTACCTCTCCAGTAGGGCAACATGGAAAAATTCCAATTAGAAACAACAAATCCCATGAAGCAAGACTAAATTCTATAATGCTGAATTCCAGTAACATTTTTGCTGGCCTGTATTTTCCCATTTTCCCTAAGAGTACTTTTCTATTTCCTATTCTGTCTTCCAAGTACCAAAGCTGGTTTCCAGCTCAAAATTCTTTGTACCACCCCCATGCCACCTCTCATTTGCTATAATACATCATCAAGCTTTCTATATTATTTTTAACCTCTGACAGTGATAAACAAAGCACTGCTGTAAAGCATCCTTTTTGTTAACAGTAGAACTCTCCTAGTGGTTTATATTTCTCTTATATCTTAACAGTGTCTCATCGGGTAGATTCTGGCATCTACTTGGAGAGAGGATCCTGGCCTCTACAATAATGAAATACTAATAGAGAAGGAGTCAGACACTACTACTTTTTTTGAATACCTTCTAAAATTGCTTTCATGTACATTATTTCATGTACAACTGCAGTTTATTCCAGAACAATGCAATGTGATATTTGTAAACATAGTAATCCCGTAGTGTAACATATTTATTCAGTGACTGACAACTTTCAGTCCATTGATTGAAGAAGAATGTACCAGTTGTTCATCAGATTTAAGCATTTGTATCCTCCATGGTTCCTCTTGAAGTAACACAAACAGCTGTGAATAAGGAAGCATGCTGAAGCTATATCTATGTTATTCACATAATCAGTGGTAAATTCCATTTAATGCATATCTGGCTATAAAAATCCAGTAAAGCTTAACTATTCAAGTAGGGTTTCATCTTGAATTTGAGATTACCATTCAAATAACAGCAGCAGTGTTAGTTTTGACAGTTTATATTGTAGAACCTACATGTATTCAGATGTGCAGAAATGGTGATAGACAACAGTAAATAAGATATGTATATAATAACCATACAAAAATTCAACTTTTACAATTGAATTTTCCCAACAAAGAACCTAGATTTCCTTTTTCTTTTTAAGTTTCAGGAGGCACCTAGGCTTAGGAAAAAATCATCTAATCATCTAAAAATCATCTAATCACCTAAAAATCATCTAATCTTGTCTGTATTTTTATTTTCCAATCCCTGTTTCTCTTGTCTTAAGGACTATCTTATTCTGCTAAGACTGCTATAATAAAATATCACAGACTGGGTGGCTTAAACAACAGAAATTTATTTTCTTATAGCTCTGGAGGCTGGAAGTCCAAGATAAAAGAGTTAAAACGCTTGGTTTCTCTTGAGGCTTCCTTTTGTGGCTTTCAGATAACTGCCTTCTTGCTTTATCTTCACATGGCCTATTCTTTCTCATCACATGGCGATGCAAGCACATCGCCAGTGTGTCTACCTCTTCACAGGATGACTGGAGTTAGAATCCCTAGACTCAAGATCAGAAATTAAGCATATAAATTTTGGAAGGACAAAATTTGGTCCATATAGGTACTGTACATTCTATTTCATCTCTCTCTCTCTACCTGACATTTTCTCTGTTCCCAAGTAGGAATGTTACAGATCCATTTCTATTACTTGTAAACATGTAAATAAACATCTAGTGATTAGGGTTAGACACATTCAAGTTGGGCATCAAGCCACAGGCCAATGGAGGAATTTTAGTTTGCATAAACAGGTAAAGTCATGGAGCTAAGGATCAGAAATTAGGCAGCAGCTAGTGTAATAGGAGACTATATTTTTAAGTTCAGAGTTAGGAAATAAAGTCTTTTCTATTCTCTGTCATCCATTTAATCCTTTCTATATTCAAAAATATCAAAAAGATAATTGAAGAGGAAAGTCATTTCCCTATTCCCATTTCTTACCTCCTTGAATGGTTTATATGAATTTAGGTACAGAGTATTTCTCAGAATAGAATTTGGGCTTCTCTCTTAGATGGACACCTCCAAAATCCTAGAAATCCAGTAGTCTGGTATTGGGTATAGAGTAAGTATTGCCTGGAATATCTCCAGTGGGCCACAGCATCACTCCCACCTCTACAGACTCACCCCATTGACCCAACACTCCATCAGAGGTTGGTGTCAACCAACTGCCCAGGCTGTTGTAGCACCTGCTTCCTTCTATTTATGGCATTAAGAACTTTCTTCCTGGGACCCAGCTGCATTTGTATGCTCTGAAGGTCCTCATCAGAGCAAAGCAGCAGAGCTTCCAGATCAATTTGCTCTCTCACGAAAATAGGAAGGAATTCTTCCAAGTAGTGGGACTGCAAGAACACTTCCAGGGGAGTAGCATCAACCACATCTTCCTCCCATTCCACTTCATCCTCATCCCAAGGCAGATCATCTTCATGGTTGTTTTCCTCTCCCTCTTCATCAGCCTCAGCTTCTCCTTGTCTCTGAAACAATTCACTGGGCATTGTAAACCCCAGCTCCCTCCTGCAGTCTGAGATGTCTTCAGGGCTGAATATTCTATTCCTTCCCAAAACAACATTTCCTAGACCTGGACGGTTGAGAATGGATTCATGTTGCATACAGCTGTCCCTCTTTGCAGAGAACTGGAGCTTCTCTATGAAGTCCCCTGAGAATTCATCTTCCTCATCCTCTCTGAACACTTCCATCACATTCTTCTGTCCACTTCTGCTCTCATTCCCTAACTGCTCTGCTGTATCTTTGTTCTTCTTGAACTTAAGCTTGAGGGTATCTTTAATACCCTTAGACAGTGACCCAAATGTGTTAGAAGCAGAAGCATTTGAAAGGAGTGATCTAGAGAAAGTTCCCTTGGAAGAAGAAAGAGTCCCAGATTCCTCCTTGCTGTATGTGCGGGCCATCTTATTTTGGTGCTTCTCCTGGAGCCTCTCACACTCTTTGATCTGCTTCTTGACATTCTTCTGAGCCTGCTCCTTCTGCCTGGTGACTTTCTTGGGGTTCATGATGTTCTGGGAAGTGGCAGCCTTATCCAGAAGAGCGACACATTCATTCTGCTCTCTGCTGGCAGCAGCATCCAGTGGAGACTGTAAGTCGTTGTCCAGAGCAAAGATGTTGGCACCAAAGTTGATCAAAAACGAGACGCAGTGGGCATGACCATTGGAAGCTGCATAATGTAAAGGAGTATTTCCCCAGATGTCACATCTATCAGGATCCCCTCTAGAAGAGAAAATATAAAGAATACATACTAATTTTTTCTCTGAAGATGAGGTCTAAGAACTAAAAATTTAAAATAACAAATGCAAGTTAATCTTGCCTTGACATTGTTACAAGATAACTTCGAAAGCCCAGGTATGTCACATTTAGGCATCACATAGCCAGAAACAATCCATATCTACCCTGTATCTCATTTTTAGAAGCAAAAAAGCTTTCTAAGAAACTCCCAAAATGAGTAACTTTCATGTGTTATTGGCCAGACTCAGATCACATACCTAGGAGAAAAAAAATAGAGCTACCTTCTTTATCTAAGATCAATTAGATGTTTCTCCTAGATAGGATTACCCCATGCTATGCTGGTAAATGTTAACCATCTCATTAAGGTAAAAGAATCAAACACTGATTTATATAGCATGTGCCAATCTCTGTGGTGTAAATATACCACCACAACACATTTTAAGCACTAATATGACATTACTGGACACAGAATTTGGAAGAGAGGCATAGTAGCAACTGATTATAAATTATTCCCACCACATAGATATTTAATAGATGTGTGCAATCTTAAGAGCAAAGATAATAGTAAAATGTGTTAAAATAATTAGAAAGGAATAAGTTTTTAGTATTACCTTTTTAATATAATTTATCAAATTTAAGTTTATATAATTTTATTTTTAATAATGAATTGTTTATCTGATTCAGACTTCCTAAAACCTTAGCAATCATCTCTCCTGAGCTTGTTAGATAGAGCTGCTTCTGTAACCATATCCTGAACCTTAAAGGATCAAGGTTCATAAGGTAGAAACAAGATAGAAACAAAAATGATAGCATCAAGAACACCAAACCTGTTTCACAGAGTACCAGGGAAACCACAGATGTGGAAACAACTTTCAGAAAGCCCCTCCAAATGAGTATGAGCTTCACACAGATACCCTGAGGGACTCGAATGACTGATAGCGCACTCTAGATATCACAGGCTGAAAACCCATTACATGTTACATACTGGACATTTTCACCTTTAAAACTGCACAAATAACCCATGAAGAGGCAAGAAGGACTATCCAGCCTTCACTCTTGAAACTTACATTGAAACTTACACTTACTTTCCATCATTTTTTTCTAAGCAGCTTCCCACCTTTTTCCTTACTTGCACAGTAAATACCCCATTCAATACCCCAAGCCAATCAAGAAGATGAATCTAAAGCAGCACCTCTTGTCTCCTTGTTTTCGACCCTTCAATAAAGCCTTTTCTCTCTGCAAAGACCCTTGCCTTGGTCTTTCCATTGCACAGTGGGCAACAAACCCACTTGCTCAGTTACAGTTCCAGTACACAACTGTTACCCTCCTCTGAGTCATAGGTAAGGAAATAAATAACAACAAAACTGGTTTTCCAACAGCAAGAAAGAAAAGAGGAATGGATGTTGGGCAGGAAGCAGTGTCTAATACAACTAATATTTGTACAAAGGGTTTATTGATTCCTCACTTTACTTTCATGTAATAACGAATAGTTTGGGGTTCCCTAATGGCTCAGATGTAAAAGAATTTACCTATAATGCAGGAGACCCTGGTTTGGTCCTTGGGTTGGGAAGATCCCTTGGAGAAGGGAATGGCTACTCACTCCAGTATTCTTGCCTGGAGAATTCCATGGATAGAGAAGCCTAGTGGGCTATAGTCCATGGGGTTGCAGAGTCGGACATGACTGAGCAACTAACACTACAAAGGTTTAAGATAGAATTGGGGGCAATATTAGCTAGCATTACCTACATGATAAGTAATGAAGATCTGTGGAATGAATGTCTACTAGAATCCTACCCCAGGCTGAATCACCACCCCTTGCCCTTCTCCTGTGAGGCCTTAAGTTATGAACAAGCATAAATGAAAAGTAATAACTTACTGTTAATTATAGCTCTGACCCCAAGNAGATTTGTGGAATGAATGTCTACTAGAATCCTACCCCAGGCTGAATCACCACCCCTTGCCCTTCTCCTGTGAGGCCTTAAGTTATGAACAAGCATAAATGAAAAGTAATAACTTACTGTTAATTATAGCTCTGACCCCAAGCCACTGTTGAGAACTCTGATAATACAGGTACTAAAGGGCACCTTCCCTTGCCCTAATCGAGACTCCAAAATCAGGATCTCTGCAACCTTTGGCCAGGCTAGCCCCATGGGAGGGCAGAAGAGAGAGTCTGAGAAGGTGTCTTAACATTCCTGGTAAGCAGCAGGTGAAACAGGAGAAAAGGGCCATGTCCTTGCAACTGGCATGTTAATGCGCTGTGATTCTTCTGTTCCTTGCTATTTAAAGTTTGGTCCATAGA
Source organism: Neotragus pygmaeus (assembly GCA_006410875.1). Classification (NCBI taxonomy): domain Eukaryota; kingdom Metazoa; phylum Chordata; class Mammalia; order Artiodactyla; family Bovidae; genus Neotragus; species Neotragus pygmaeus. The sequence continues at coordinate 576,542 of SJYV01028241.1, read as the reverse complement.
CCAGCAGCAGTAACATCATCTTCAAGTTTGTTGGAAATGCAGAATCTTGGACCTCATCCCAGACTTCCTGAATCAGAATCTGAAGTTTAACAAGATCCCCAGGTTAAGTTCATTGCAGGTTAAGACCTGCACTACTTAAGGTGACCCAAACAGTGTTCTATAATTTAGTGAGTTAGATTTGCATTATAATTCCTCCGTGTGAAACTTTGGTTTCTTCATGCTCAAAAGTAGGAAGTCAAGAAACACCTGGAGTAACAGGCAAATTTGGCCTTGGAATGCTGAATGAAGCAGNTATCTTTGGCTGCAAAGAATATAATCAATCTGATTTTGGTGTTTACCATCTGGTGGTGTCCATGTGTAGAGTCTTCTCTTGTGTTGTTGGAAGAGAGTTTTTGCTATGACCAGTGTTTTCTCTTGGCAAAACTCTATTAGCCTTTGCCCTGCTTCATTCTGTACTCCAAGGCCAAATTTGCCTATTACTCCACGTGTTTCTTGACTCCCTGCTTTTACATTCCAGTCCCCTATAATGAAAGGACATCTTTTTTGGGTGTTAGTTCTAGAAGGTCTTGTAGGTCTTCATAGAACCATACAACCTCAGATCTTCAGCATTACTGGTTGGGGCATAGACTTGGATTGCCATGATATTGAACGGTTTGCCTTGGAAATGAACAGAGATCATTCTGTCATTTTTGAGACAGATGTCATATTTTGCATCCAAGTATTGCATTTCAGACTCTTTTTTTGACTATTATGGCTATTCCATTTCTTCTAAGGGTTTCTTGCCCTTGGTAGTAGATATAATGGCCATCTGAGTTAAATTCACTCATCAGTCCATTTTGGTTCGCTGATTCCTGAAATATCATTTACTCTTGCCATCTCCTGTTTGATCACTTCCAATTTGCCTTGATTCGTGGGCCTGACATTGCAGAATCCAATGCAATACTGCTCTTTATAGCATTGAGCCTTGTTTCCGTCAGCAATCATATCCACAACTGGGTGTTGTTTTTGCTTTGGCGCCATCTCGTCATTCTTTCTGAAGTTACTTCTCCACTGATCTTCAGTAGCATATTGGGCACCTACCTACCTGGGGAGTTCATCTTTCAGTGTCCTTTTTGGTTTTCCATACTGTTCATGGGGTTCTCAAGACAAGAATACTGAATTCATTTGCTATACCCTTCTCCAGTGGATCTCATTTTGTCAGCACAGAGAACCCTGTTCAGTATTCTATAATAACCTGTATGGAATAGAATGTGAAAATAAAGTTGATATGTGTGTATATATAACTGACTCACTTTGCTGTACTGCAGAAACTCACACAAATTGTAGATTAACCATACTCCAATAAAAAATGAAATATCAAATAAAATACTGATGTGCTCTAGGAGTAAGAAGCAAGTATTACTGCTGGAGGAGAAGGAGCAAGGAAAATATTAATAGAGATTCTTTAATTTTCAAGTTCAGAAATAAATAAATGCTTAAGTATTAAAAGCCATCTTTAATTTGATAAAAGAAAAGAAAACAANGCTCTAGGAGTAAGAAGCAAGTATTACTGCTGGAGGAGAAGGAGCAAGGAAAATATTAATAGAGATTCTTTAATTTTCAAGTTCAGAAATAAATAAATGCTTAAGTATTAAAAGCCATCTTTAATTTGATAAAAGAAAAGAAAACAAGTGCAGTTTTGAAAACATATTTTAGCAAATTAAAAAGAATTCTATCAACTTGTTTTTAATTTAATGCTAACTAAATGTGCATTTAAAAATATTTCATGTCTTGAAGACCTGAGTCAGGATTTTTAGCCATTTTTTCCCTATGTGAAATCTAACATATTTATACTAGTCATGTCAATATAAACATGTGGGTATTCTTACATATATGTATGTCATCTTAATCCATGTGAAATGTCATAATCACATATGAGTGTGTAATTGTCTAAAGATGCTAGTTTCTTCGGTAATGACTGAGGTTATCTAATTTGTTTGAATGCAGAGATCTGAAGTGAATAAAATTCACTACAGTGATTAAATTACCTAGTGTGCTATCTGCTTTGATTAGATCAACACAGTAATTACAAAATAGTCACTTCATTTTGGTCTCCTTCAATACAACACTTGTCAGAGCAAATTCTTTTGTTAATAAAAATTTTAAATATTAGAGCTGGAAGGATTTTTACAGATTATTTAAACCTCTTTTAGTTTAAGAAACTGAGGTTCACATATATGACAATTCAATCAATGCAATTAATTCTAACTCAAATCACTTTCTAGTATCTGAGTATTTTGATGTATTGTTCAATCAGTGTGAAAGAAGAAAATATGACATAGTATATAAGTCTGGTGCCAGAACACCTAGCTTAGGCCACTGCAAATGCTTTGACACTTCTGCTGAAGAAAATCAGGAGCCATTGCAGATTATGAGTATAGGATCAATACCAAGTGAAATACATTGTAAGAGGTTCATACTGGCTGCTATGTTGAGTGATCTGAGGGGATTAAGGGTAAAAGCAGGAAGATCGGCTAGTGCAGGAATCTAAGGGAGAGAGATGATAGCTCAGATCAAGGTGAAAGCAGTGGAGATAGCGAACAGAAAACTGTGTTTTGAAGGTGGAGTCAACTGGATTTTTTGGAAGTATGAGAGACAGGAGTCAAGTATGATATCTTAGCTCAAGGTGCTATGACAAAATATCATAGACTGGGTGGCTTAAACAGAAATTTATTGTTTTACAGTTCCAGAGACTGGAAGCCCAAGATCAAGGTGTGATCAAGGTTGGTTCCTTTGAATGTTGTGAGGGAGAATCCATTCCAAGCCTCTCTCCTAGCTTTGGGTGTTTGCTAGAAATTTTTGGCTTGTATTTCTTGGCTTGTAGATCCATTATCCTGATCTCTGTGTTCATGTTCACATGGCATTCTCCCTGTGCATGTGTCAAAGTCTAAATTTTTCCTCTTCATAAGGGAATCTGTCATGTTGGATTAGGAGCCCACCTTATTCCTCATCTTAACTGAGTACATTTATGACAACCCTGTTTCCAAATAAAGTCAGGTTCTGAGGCACTAGGGTTTGGGACTTCAACATGAATTAAAAAAAATTTTTTTTTTGTATTGGAGTATAGCCAATTAACAATGTTTTGATAGTTTCGGGAGGACAGCAAAGGGACTTAACCATTCATTGCATGTATCCATTCTCCCCCAATATCCCCTCCAGGGAGATTATCCAGGCTGCCACATAACACTGAGCAGAGTTTCCTGTGCTATCTAGTAGGACCTCAACATGAATTTTAGAGGGACATGGTTCAACCCATAATAGGAACCAAGCGTAATTTTTTTTTTTTTTTTTTTAAAGAAAAGAGGTTCGTTCAAGGATTAGGAGAGATTACAAAAAAGTAATCAGCAAGGTAGGGAAAAACAACTAAGAAGGTTTTATACTGAAATCAAGGAAAAAAGGGAGCTTATATTCACTTATTGTGGTTAATTGGCCAACATAAGTTTACTTCTACCAAACCATAAGCTCCATGAGTATAGGGATCAACTCTTTCGTAACTGTTTTAGAGCTGCAAAAGATATGTAATATTTAGTGGGAAAATTAATCAGTGAATGAATCATCTACCCCCATGATTTACAGTTTGCTGCACAGAATGCCTTATTGCTCTGGGGTTCCTAGCTTTATATCCTCCATGAGAGTGTAAGCTCTTTGAGGACAGAGACTGGCCCTTCTGTGTCTCAGTAGTACTCAGTACATATGCTGGATGTTAGGCATAGAGTAGGTGTGCAACAGATAGTGGTTAATTGATTTCTATTGTACAAATCTGTGTTTTTAATACATTAGTTCATAGTGTTTTTAATCTTGATAAGTGTATTATTTCTGTCATAAAAGACTTTACTCACAATTTGAAAAAGAGGTTAAAAACATCAACTATAATTCTAATACTGAAAAACAAATTCTTCTAGAATTTTAATTTATTTTTCTAGTTAAAATATTTTTTATTCTTGATTTTATACAGTTTTTTTTTTTTTTTTTTGGTCTCTTTTACTTGTATGTATTTGCATGTGTCTTGTCTCCATTAATAGATTTTGAGAATTTTAAGGCCAAGAATCATGTCTTTCTTGTCTTTTTGTCCCTTAGTGGAATTATATAGTTAAGTAACTCTTGCCTGCCCCCTCCCCCTACTACCCCATTCCCAATTCACATACTTTGGATTTGCAATAATCATCCAACAATGAATTAGCAGCCTGATTCCCACACTCATTTCAGAGGAGATTTCCAGACTCATTCCTAACCCTTGATTGTCCCCATCACTATAATCCTCTCTTGTGATTTCAGCGACAAATCAGCACTTTGCTTAAATCAGGTAAACTCCAGGATGACATCTTCAGGGCCTTGTTCATAAATAATGGTCAGAGAAGCACTGTCTTGATTTAGATCATGTAGTGACTCTGTAATGCATCAGAAACACTGGGCTTTGGTCTTCTTTATCTGCATCTTATTTGGGCCCTGTGACTGACAGAAATAGAAAAGAGAATTATGTAGCAAGCCTGGATCACTATTACAACAACAAGGAACAAAAGGTTCTTTCATAAGAACCAATTTGGGAGAATGAAAGGAAGTGATTGAGGGTAGGAAGTAAATATTTTTCTTTTTAAAGAATATTAATTGTTTTAGTTATCAGAATGTGCTCACTAAAAATATTTTGAGGTTTTTGCAGCTATAATAATAGATTACAAATTAATGGCTACTTCAAATCCTGGCAAACTAAATATCATTGAATGCAGTTGTGTAACTAATTGAACCATATTTTGGATAGAATACCCAATACAGAAATGTCTTTCAATTTGCTATTTGAAGCATTCTTCAAATCCATGGCAACAAGGTTTCACATATTTGCCAAAATTCTCACACTAGACTTTAATTTAGTTCATTGTTGGCAGAGAGAGATAATTATCTTCTTCCAAAAGCAGCTATAACTTTTTCTAGTGTTTTTCTTAGAAGTCTTTCCTCCATACCACCATGGAAAATAGGGAATGTTTTGCTGTTGAGATAGATTGTTAAACCTGACATATATGTGGAAAAATTTTTGATGAGAACTTATGGGAAATAATAATTTAAAATGATGCAATAGGAGAGCAGGAAAAAAAAGATTATCATCAACTACAACAAAAAGGAACAGAGCCTCAGTGACCTATTGAATATATTTCTATTGAACATCAGAAAGTACAAAGGGTGTGAAATTGGGGTCCCAGAAGGGAAAGAGTGAACAAGAAACAGACAAATATTTAAAGAAATAGTGGTCAAACTTTCCCCAGATTTGATAGAAACATTGACCTACAAATGTAAGAAACAGCAAACTCCAAATAGGACACATAAAAAGAAAGCCACACCAGTGCACAACACAATCAAACTGCTGAAAACAGAGTTTCAAAAACCTTTGAAATCATAAAAAATAGCCAAAGGGGAAAAAGCACATACAGAGGAATAATAAGAACAAAACTCTTAAAGTGCTAAAAAAAAATCATCAACTCAGCTTCTGTTGTCACTGAAAAAACATTCGCACAAATGAGGGTAAAATACATTTATTTATTTTTTTTTTTTAGTAAAGAAAAAACAGCAGAATTTGTTGTCAGCAGACCTGCACAAGAAGGAAAATAATAGCAGGTAGAGTTCAGGTTTATAGGCAGGAATAATGTGTTTGAGAAACGGTGCCTATATGAAATGACCGTGTTTTTCTTTTTATGATTTCTTTAATGAGAAACCTATATGCAGGTCAAGAAACAACAGTTAGAACTGGACATAGAACAACAGACTGGTTCCAAATAGGAAAAGGAGTATGTCAAGGCNAGTCCTGGCTGCCTTCTCAGGACTGTCCCCTTCTAGGGATCCAGCAGGTGCCTCCTCTTTCGGCTCCTGCCCTTAAAAGTGGGCCAGTCATCTGTCCATCCCCATGCCCTCCCTCGGATGCCCTGAAAGACTTCACATCAGAATCAGATAGAGCATCCTTGTTCATTTCCAATCCCTTCCCACCTTGGAAGCTGCTAACCAGTCTCCTAGGCCGGGAGAATCCTCACTCAGGTAGGACTACTGCTGCTGCCACGTCGCTTCAGTCGTGTCCGACTCTGTGCGACCCCATAGACGGCAGCCCACCAGGCTCCCCCGTCCCTGAGATTCTCCAGGCAAGAACACTGGAGTGGGTTACTTCTGGATATTTCCAGACTCGCATCTGGATGACAGTTTCTGAGCTTAAAAGCTAAACACTATGTTAGTTTAGTCTGTGCTTCCTCCAGGTCGCTCCACCTTGGAGTCATGCTGGGTGGGAGTCTCCCTGCCCCAGTGAGGAAGAGTCACGTGTGAAGGCAATATGCGGGGGAGGGGATTCAGAACAGTTCCTATTTTCCTTGTCATCTTGTCCCCACACCCCCAGGGCCTTGCTCTCACCCCAGGGCTCCTCCCTGTTAAGCTGAGGCTGCCCTTGCCCGGGTGGAGCTGTGTCCCCTCAGAGGGCAGCTCCTTCTAGTGATGGCTCCTGGGAGGACAGGCCAGCACACGTGTTTCTCAGGTTGCTGTGGAAGGAGGCCATGGCCCTGAAGGTGTGTCCTGGGTCTCAGAGCCATGAGCTTTGGTCCTGGGCTCCCACCCACGGCCTGGCTGACCTGCTGAACTGTAGAGCAAAGCGCTCAAACCTACAGCTTTGGCATTTTCATCTGGATTTCCCACTCCTATCGACAGGGCAACCTCAGGGAAATACTTAACCACCCAGCTTCAGTTTTCTCATGTGTAAAATGTGGTTAGCAGTACAAGCCAATATCCCATTTCTGAAACCTTTGGGTCTGCTCCAGAATTCATAATTTTTCAGCTCCAGATAGGTGAGATGGTGTATCTACTGTGTATGATGTCACACTCACTGGGGTCTGAAAGCACCTTGTAATCAGATACATTAGTGTTGGTGCAACTGAACTTTTGAACATAAATTGTCTCATGTTTGTTCAGGTCAAAATTTGTTACCAAATGAATTTTTTCAAAATTCTTTTTTCAATTTTCATAGCCTTGAAGGGTTGGGATTGCAAATAAGGACTAGCCTAACTTCTGTCTCCCTAGATAAAGGTACACAGCTCAGGGAGATAAAATATTCACAGTTTGAGGCCAGACCAAACATGGCTATAAGGTTTGGGATAAGACAAGTCTCCTGACAAGGCCAAGGCTGATAGGTGGGGAGAAACATTCTGTAGTGACTGTGCCGTTACCTGAGTGTCTGATCCATTGGTTCTAACTCCACAGATGCTGAGCCTCAGCCCTCACAGGGCCCTGAGCCTTTTCCAGGCATCTTGACTCTAGAGCTGGATCTTTTTCTGGTGGGTGTCAGCAAAGACCACTGCCGTATCGATGACCTAGGCCTGCACAACCATCAGGAGCTCCACATGACCGTCCTCAGGCCTGGGCCCCCTGACCATCATCATGGGCTACTTTCTCCACCTGCTGCAGCTGCTCTCCACCTGCGTGGCCTTCTCCCTGGTGGTTGGTGTGAGCACTTTGCAGGTGGCTGCAGGTAACTGGTCTATATTTGTCTGGTGCTTCTGCTTCGTCGTGACCCTCATCATCCTCATAGTCGAGCTGTGTGGGCTTCAGTCCCACCTCCACCTCTCCTGGGATGGCTTTCTCATCACCAGCGCCTCCTGTGCCACCTTCTTATGCCTCTCAGGCTCCGTCGTCTTTGCCACCGCCTGCATCCAGTTGCTGCCTCATAGCCCCTTCAGCGACCACGCCATTGTAGTCACTGCCTTTTCCAGCCTTGCATCTGTGGCTTATGCCACTGAAGCGGTCTGGACCTGCGCCCGGGCTGGAGAGTTCTCCTGCTCTGTGCTCACTGTGCCAGGCCTGCTTCACAGGCTGGGGATCTTCGTGGCCTGCATCATCTTCACCTTCATCAGCAGCCCCCACCTGTACGTGCACCAGCCGGCCCTGGAGTGGTGCGTGGCTGTGTACTCCATCTGCTTCCTCCTGTCAGCCGTGACCCTCCTGCTGAACTGGTACAACTGGGACAACAGGCTGCCCGTCCCCATCCCCCTTGTGCATTTTGGGCTGACCCTGCTCTCCGCCCTCCTCTACGCCTCCGCTGTGGTCCTCTGGCCGCTCTACCAGTTCAACGGGGAGTTCGGCGGGCAGCCCCAGAGGTCCAGTGATGTAAGCTGCCGTGATAAACTCAACTCCTATATATGCACCTGGGACCAGCGACTGGCTGTGGCCGTCCTGACTGCCGTCAACCTGCTGATTTATGTGGTTGACCTGGTGGACTTGGCCCGCCGCTTTTTTTTATCAGCTTTTGAGGCTCTGCACCAGGCCCCCTGATTCCCTCTTATTGTCAGTGGAGACATCTTCACCAAGCTCAGTCGTCCTCTGATGTTCTCTTCCTGGCTCCCTCTCTCCCTTCTCACATCCTTTCCCACTAATCTTGCTCTTTCCTGTTCCCTCCTTCTTCTCTGTCTCCCTTCTGTCTCGTGTGGTTGCCCATAATTCTGTCTTGCCTCTTTCTTGTGTTGTTCCATCTTTTCTACATTTTCTGCTTTTTGCCCCTTTTCTGGTCGTCCTTGGTTTCTCATCTCCTGTGTCCTGACCACCTCTCTTCGTCTTCCTTCTTCTGATCCATCAGGACCTGCGACTCCTTCCTCCTCTGCCCATGGCCCCCTCCCACCTCCTAAACTGCTGACTCCACAGCACACAGCCCTCTGGGCAGCTGTTCACACCCTGGGCCTCTGGAGGCTCTGGTTGTCACCCTGGCTGTGTCTTAGTTGGTACAGATATGCAGAGTGGGGTGAGTGCAGGTAGCTAGGAATTGGACCCCGTTTTCCCAGTGGAGGGGGTTGTAGAGTATTATTGTTGTTCAATCTCTCAGTTGTGTCCGACTCTTTGTGACCCTATGGACTGCAGCACACCATGCTTTCTTGTCCTTCACCATCTCCCGGAGCTTGCTCAAATGCATGTCCATTAAGTCAGCGATGCCATCTAACCATCTCATCCTCTGTCACCCCCTTCTCCTCCTGCCTTCAATCCTTCCCATCTTTTCTAATGAGTCGGCTTCTTTTTAAGTTAGAACAAAATCTCTGGAGGTCAATTCCCAGTGGGTGGGAGTCTTGAAGCAGAGACCTTGGGTCCCTGGGCCCCATCTGGTGCTCAGCTCCACCTGAGATTGGCTGCAGAATTTTTGCAGGTTCACTAAACACCCACAGCCTACAGGGCTTCTTAGAGGAAGTTGTGATAACTTCCATCCCAATTACTTTCTGGACATTGAAGTAGGGGCTGGCAGAGAACCCCAGGGTCTTGAAAACACCTGTCTGCAGTGTTGGTGAGGGGCAGCGATGTGGCCCTCCTGCCTCAGTGATCAAAACAGTAGGTCCTGCCTCTGCAGGGAGAAGAGTGTGGCCCCTGCAGCCCTAAAGGTGATGTTAGCCTGGATTTTTTTTTTTTTCCTGGTCAGGAAGGCAAAAATTAGTGAATATCCCTATTCCTAAAGGGGAAGTTCCTTTTCATTCTTTTTCCCAGCGGGGTTACTTCAAAGGGTGGAAATTGCTTCTGCCGTAGAGAAAGGAATTGCATCCCTGACTGATGCTCACAGAAGTATGATTCTATGTGTCAGTGGCTTTCTCTNCTTAAAGGTGATGTTAGCCTGGATTTTTTTTTTCCTGGTCAGGAAGGCAAAAATTAGTGAATATCCCTATTCCTAAAGGGGAAGTTTCTTTTCATTCTTTTTCCCAGCGGGGTTACTTCAGAGGGTGGAAATTGCTTCTGCTGTAGAGAAAGGAATTGCATCCCTGACTGATGCTCACAGAAGTATGATTCTATGTGTCAGTGGCTTTCTCTGCTGCTTCCTGCTTCTCTGGGATTCATGAATAAGATGGTCTATATGAATGTATAAGTATGTATATCTTATTCCCAGGAGCTTCTGGTTCCCATCAACCCCTTGCTGTCAATCATAGAGAAAATCTCGTCCCTTCTCCACAATCANGCTTTCTCTGCTGCTTCCTGCTTCTCTGGGATTCATGAATAAGATGGTCTATATGAATGTATAAGTATGTATATCTTATTCCCAGGAGCTTCTGGTTCCCATCAACCCCTTGCTGTCAATCATAGAGAAAATCTCGTCCCTTCTCCACAATCACAATGTACTTTTTTAACCTCAATGTTAAGATAAAGGAAAACAAAATAAAACAATGCCTCCTCCCCTCCTCACCAATCAAGAGATCCTAATTAACCCAAATTTATCTACAGCTCAGAAGAGGCCTAGCAGATTTCCCTTCTCACCCACTCGACCTTGGGTGGGGTCCCTGCTGGGGTCCCTCCCACTGTCTTCCCACCCTCATCTGAGCTAGACCTTAGGGAGTGGACCATCCCTGGAAAACTAGTTTGAGCCCCACCCCAGTGCCCAATATCCCATCAGATAACTCTTAAAAGGTTCCTGCCAGCTCCTTGATCTCTTTCTTTAATAGTTTATGCCAGGGACTTCCCTGGTGGTCCGCTGGTTGAGACTCCTGGCTTCCCCTGCAGGGGGAGTGGGTTCTATACTTGGTCCGGGCACTAAGGTCCCACCTGCCATTCAGCGTGGGCAAAAACATTTTTTTTTTTAAAAAAGTTGTGTGCCTGTGTGCATGTGCAGCGTGTTTGCCTGGGTATGAGCATGCGTGTCTGTGTGCAGGCTGGCATTGGCACCAGCAGCCCTTCGTATAACAGTGGCGAGGAAGTCACCCCAAACCTTCTTCCTCTCCTGTTCTCAGCCACAAAGCCTCAGAGCCCAGCATCCTAGAGTCACCAGGGCCAGAGGGGCCAGGCAAGCAGAGCTGTGGGGGAGGGGAGGGGAAGGATGCCCACTGCTGCTGCTCACTCCTGTACTGGGATGAAGTCATGTGATCTTCACCCAGGGGCAGGTGGGATGAATGGGGTGGGCTCCCAGGAGGTGGTCCCTATCGTGGGCAAATCTTAAGAAGGACTAAAAATAATTCATATTTAAGGCAAGATGAAAAATTTCAGGATAAAATTGTTCTCTGTCTATTTGAGCCTCCTCCCTCCTCTCTAGAGTGCATTGTGTATCTGCAGTATGTGTTAACCAACCTCTCTGCTCAGCCATAAAGGTGAATTTTCCTTCTTCTGGCCCCAGTCATATAACTCCTTAGAAGATTAACATAACTTATGACCTTATTAATGTCACTGCTGTGTTATTTGTATTCTGCCTATTTTACAAGATTATTGTTTCTTGCATTGCCAAACGTGTGATTGAGCCTCTGGTAAAAAATAACGTTGACTTGAAATGATTAACCTGATGTATGGTCTATAAGATCCTTGATTGTAGTAGTGTGACTCTATGTGAAAAAGCAATAGGAAGGAACCATCTCCTGGAGCTGACACTCTTGTAAGACAGGTGGTCCAGAGGATTAAGGCTGCTGTTACCAGGACTGGGTGAGTAACAGCACTTGAGTGACCAGGAATAGACATTCCTAGAGACCTGTGACAAAATGGCCATAAAATGCTTCCTAAATCCTGGTCAAANTCTTGTAAGACAGGTGGTCCAGAGGATTAAGGCTGCTGTTACCAGGACTGGGTGAGTAACAGCACTTGAGTGACCAGGAATAGACATTCCTAGAGACCTGTGACAAAATGGCCATAAAATGCTTCCTAAATCCTGGTCAAAATTAAGATAAAAAGGGAGAGGACTGTGAAATAAAAAATGTCACCCACTGTTCAGTTCTACAAGAATCAAATAATTAGCCACCACAGTCACTGGCCTACAATCTACCCTGGAAGGAATTTAGGTCGAACATCAGGATGAGACACTGTGATGTATAAAACTGGACCTCAGATAGCAAGAGTTTCTCAAGAGAAATTTTTATGATCCCAGTTTCTTGCATCTTCCCATACCTAGAAAAGCACTAAAACCGTTAACTAAGGGATCTATTCCTCCTGAAGAGCAGTAACATTCTACCAAAACTATGTGCTTGGTTGCGTGTACCCCTTCCCTGAAATCACACACATACTGGCCTCTCCCCTTACCTCTTCAGAACAGTTTCATAGCTTCCAGAAAGATTGTTGCTCGGGTCATATTCCTCATTGTTGCTGTTTAGTCCCTCAGTCGTATCCAATTTTTTTGACCCCATGAACTGTGGCCTGCCAAGTTCCTCTGTACATGGGATTTCCCAGGCAAGAATACTGGAGTGGGTTGCCATTTCCTTCTCTAGGGGATCTTCCTGACTCCAGGACTGAACCTGCACCTCCTGCATTGGCAGGTGGATTCTTTACCACTGAGCTCAAATAAAAAAACTCCATTTCTTTCTTAGATTGACTAATGATTCATTTTTCATCAAGAAAAGCAAGCATGCATAGACCTCCCCAGACTTCCCTGATGGCTTAGTGGAATCCCAGAGTGAGAGAGAGGGGCAGATCTGGGGTCCATGTCTGGGTTCATAGCCACATGTCATCCTGCCCCCGGTCCAGTGGCCCAGCTTCTGGCTGTGGTCTGGTCCCCTTAGAGATGAACCATGAGGAGTATGGAGAGCAGAACCCAAGAAATCTAGTTTCTAGTCCAAGTTCTACCACCATATAACAGATGAGTCTTGTCCCTGATCTAAGTTTCTGGTGAAGTGATGGGGGTTGAAAATAGGGTGCTTTCCTCACTCACCACATTCTCTAACCAGAGCAGTCTGGTGAGAGTCAAGGTCCAACTCAAGATCTCGCTTGAAAATAAGATTGGAAAGATTGGAAAGAACTCACATGGTCATGTTGAAGATGCTGGTTAAAGAACCAAGGTGTAGACAGAAGAGGGAATATTATACAGCTGGAAAAAACGAGGATGCTCTCAAAATAATGATAGAGAAAAATGTCCAGGATACCCTAAGTAAAAATAGTAACATACAGAAAATGCATTATATCTTTTTTTAATGTAAAGAGAGTGGGAGAGATAGAAAATAAATCTGTATGGACTTGTTCTGTATCTTGGAGCACTGGAAGGGCTCCCGTGAATGTAATGGAGCAGTCGCTACCTGGCACTGATGAGAGAGGGCAGCTGAGGGGAGAGGGCGTGGAGCACACGTGGAAGCGAGGTTTCTCAATATGTGGCTTTTTAGAGCAATTTGATTTTGAAACATGTAAGTAAATTACCTTTAAGAAAACAAAACTTCAGTTTGAAAAATAGACCAAGTGGAAAAGGGTCAGAGGAGGGATGGCTGGCAGATGGTCTGCATGTTCCCAGCAGCCTTGATGGTGGAGGAGCTGAGAGATGCCTGCATGGACCCGTCTCCAAATGCAGAGGGGAGGGAGGTGCCCTGGGTCCAGGGGTCAGGGGAGGGGGAGCTGTGGCCCTAGAGCCCACCTGTTGGATCCCCAGGGCCTCCACCAGCCCTTTAGCAGAAACAGTTGAAGCCCTCTGGTGCCCTAGCCTCAGGCCCTTCTCTTGCTCCTTGCCTGGCCTGGGCTCCTATTTCCCAGGACAGCGGCCCTACCCTTGCTCCTCTGGCCTCCTCCATGCAGGGTTTTCCAGCTGACACTCCCTCAGACTGTGGTCTGAGCCCCATCCAGAACAGAGCCCGCGGCACAGATGTTCCCATTCTCCGGCTCTGACCAGGTTCTTGGAAAAATCACAGAGTCAGCGTTTCTCAATTCTCCTATGAGAGAAGAGGGACTCCTCTCTCCTGCAGTCTCAGGCACCTGGCTGTCCACCCTGGTTGGGGGTGGCAGTATTGGCTGCAAATGCATGTGGCCCTTGTCTGTGTGGCTGTCTCCTCTCAAAGGTCCCCGTAGAGAGGCTGGTGGGTGGAAAGAGGATGGTTATGTTCCATTAGCCCCTGCCTAGAGTCTCCACACTTTCTCTGGCATTTTCTAGCTTCAATAGAAAGTGGTCTGGTTGTTACAGAACTTTTGATGGGTCCAGCCAGAGCAGGACACACAAAAGCCAGGTGATGATTCCTAGACCTGAGAAAAGTGGGAAGGGGCTCTGCATTTCCTGAGCTTCTATTACCTGCTGAGCTTTGCACGGAGACAGACCTGTATTCAAATCCAGGCTCTGTCAGGGAGTAACTGTGACCTTGTTTAAATTACATAATGTACTCTCTGAGCCTTAATTTCATCATCTATAAAATGGGGATGACAATAATAATCTCCCTGAAAAAGAGGAGAGCGAAAAAGTTGGCTTAAAGCTCAACATTCAGAAAANTTTTAAAGCCACAGAATTCAAATATCTTACCCTCAAGGGAAATAACAGTGACTTAGAGCTCAGGATTTCTGTGTGTGTGGCTCATAAGGGATCAGCCACCCTATGGTGCCAGTTCTCAGTGTGGAAAGAGAATTTATTGCTGGGAAATTTTCTCGTTTCCTCTAAAAAGACAATTTTTACACAGACTAGAATGAGAGCAAAGTATTTTCACTAATTCCCTGCCTCTTGCTCCTGTCTGCAAAATCCTCCCATAAACAGTTTCCAGTCAAAACCATTGGGTTGAACTTACCCTCTGCTGCAGATTATTTCTAGGGCTTCCAAGTTCCCATGGTAGGCTGCTAGGAGTGTGGGAGTCATGCCATCTTCATCAGAAAGATTCAGATCTCTCTTGGTAGCCTCCTTCAGAAGTTCCAGGTAGCTATCACTAGCAGCTTGGTGATAGCGAGTGGACATTTTTCTGCTCTCCGAAGCTTTGCCAAATATCACTCTCCAGGCGGAACAGGATGTCAGTGAAGCAGGCTTCCTACAAAGCTGGTTAATCATTGACAAGGAACAGTGTCAGCCCAGGGCAAAGCTCACTCCAGCCTCCCTCCATGGAAAGCAGCCAGAAAGATTCACAGCACTGAACTTAGACCTTTTCTCTCTGGAATGGCCATGACATTGAAAATTGAGGACTGCTGTGTTCATCTTGAATGTCTTAAAAGAGACACATTTTTCTTGTCTCTAAACAAGTTTTGAATATAATATTGGTCATCTAGGCAGAGAATGAAGAAAATAATTTCAAAACAACTCAGAACTAGGCTAGCTCATTGGAACAGTCCATTTTTCTAAAGTGCTGTATTGAGGTATAATTTATATATTATGAAATTCATCCATTTTAAGTGCAAAATTCAATGATTGTTACTAAATTTAGAGTTGTGTAATTGTCACCATGAAACCAAGCAGGCCCCTGTAGGAACTTCCCAGAGACAAACCCTCTCCTTACCACTCTACTACCTCTTGTTTATAGAAAAGCTGTAGCCTTCTAGGCCCTTTCCAAGTTCTAAAGAGCAAATTTAATCAGAGAAGAGAGAAAAGGTAGAAACAAAGAAAAAGTCAAGCAAAACAAAATAATAATTGTTTAGCCATAAAACAAAGTCAAGGGCATTTAGTTCCTCCTTAGTGCTTACAGATAATATCCTAAACAACATGCTTGAACTATTTTGCAGACACTAAACTCCTCACCAGTTGGAAAAAGTTAACTGCATGCTGACCATCAACACATAGTCTCCAAACCAGTTGGAACTAGAAGGTTGATGACTGAGATTTTCAAAATATCATCCTGTTACTTCACCAATAACCAATCTAGAACTGTGGATGAGCTGGTCACAGACCCTGTGACCCTTTTCCTCACACTATCTTTAAAAGCCCTTCCCTGAAAGCCACTGGTGAGTTTGGGTCTTTCAGGTAAGTTTTTGCTTGGCATCCTGCAATAAATGCTGCATTTTCCTTCACCACAACCTAGTGTCAGTGGATCAGCTTTGCCACACAGACAGTGAGCAGACCCAGCTTCTGTTTGGTAACAACCATAATCCAGTTTTATAATATATCTGTAACACCTCAAATATCCCTCATGCTAATTTGTAATCACTCTTCTTTCT
The DNA here is from genome assembly GCA_006410875.1 of Neotragus pygmaeus. Lineage (NCBI taxonomy): Eukaryota > Metazoa > Chordata > Mammalia > Artiodactyla > Bovidae > Neotragus > Neotragus pygmaeus. The sequence continues at coordinate 560,729 of SJYV01028241.1, read as the reverse complement.
CACTCCCAGCCTCAGGAAACCACAAATCTGTTTTCTGTCTCTATAGATTTGTTATTTGTAGGTATTTCATGTAAATGGAATCATACAATATATAGCCTTTTGTAGCTTCACATAAATTTTTGAGGTGCATGCATTTTACAGCATGTAACATTATTTCCTTCCCTTTTATTTCTGAATAGTATTCTGCTATACTAATACACCAAATTTTCTTTATTCTTTCAGCAGTTGATAGACATTTGAATTGTTTCCACATTTTGTTTTTATGAATACTGCTACAAGTTTTTGTGTGGACATATACTTTCACATATCTAAGGTATAAATCAACAAAAGGAATTGCTCAATTATATGGCAATTTATATTTAACTTTTAAAGAAATTGACAAACTGTTTTCCAAAATGACTGTATAGATTTTCATTTCCATCAGCAATGTATGAAACTGTTCATTTCAGTCACTCAGTTGTGTCTGACTCTTTGTGACCCCAAGGACTGCAGCACCTCAGGCTTCCCTGTCCATCACCAACCCCTGGAGCTTGCTCAAACTCTTGTGCATGAAGTCAGTGATGCCATTCAGTCATCTCATCCTCCATTGTCCCCTTCTCCTCCTGCCTTCAATCTTTCCCAGCATCAGGATCTTTTCAAATAAGTCAGTTCTTTACATCAGGGAACCAAAGTATTAGAGCTACAGCTTCAGCATCAGTCCTTCCAGTGAATATTCAGGATTGATTTCCTTTAAGATTGACTGGTTTGATCACCTTGCAGTCCAAGAGACTGTTNAGGATCTTTTCAAATAAGTCAGTTCTTTACATCAGGGAACCAAAGTATTAGAGCTACAGCTTCAGCATCAGTCCTTCCAGTGAATATTCAGGATTGATTTCCTTTAAGATTGACTGGTTTGATCACCTTGCAGTCCAAGAGACTGTTAAGAGTCTTCTCCAACACCACAGTTCAAAAGCACCAATTCTTCAGTGCTCAGCTTTCTTTATGGTCCAACTCTCACATCTATACATGACTACTGGAAAAACCATAGCTTTGACTATACAGACATTTGTCAGCAAAGTATGTCTGCTTTTTAATATGCTATTGAGGTTGGTCATAGCTTTTCTTCCAAGGAGCAGATATCTTTTAATTTCATGGCTGCAGTCACCATCTGCAGTGATTTTGGAGCCCAAGAAAATAAAATGTGTCACTGTTTTCATTGTTTCCCCATCTATTTGCCATGAAGTGATGGAACCGGATGCCATGATATTCGTTTTTTGAATGTTGAGTTTGAAGACAGCTTTTTCACTCTCTTCTTTCACCTTCGTCAAGAGGCTTTTTAGTTCCNTGATTTTGGAGCCCAAGAAAATAAAATGTGTCACTGTTTTCATTGTTTCCCCATCTATTTGCCATGAAGTGATGGAACCGGATGCCATGATATTCGTTTTTTGAATGTTGAGTTTGAAGACAGCTTTTTCACTCTCTTCTTTCACCTTCGTCGAGGCTTTTTAGTTCCTCTTCACTTTCTGTCATAAGGGTAGTGTTATCTGCATATCTGAGGTTATTGATATTTCTCCCAGCAATCTTGATCCCAGCTTGTGCTTCATTCAGCCTGGTATTTTGCATGATGTACTCTACATATAAGTTAAATAAGCAGGGTGACAATATATAGCCTTGATGTACTCCTTTCCCAGTTTGAAACCAGTCTGTTGTTCCATGTTTGGTTCTAACTATTGCTTCTTGACCTGTATGCAGATTTCTGAGGAGGCAGATAAGATGGTCTGGTAATCTCATCTCTTGAAGAATTTCCCGCAGTTTGTTGTGCTCTACACAGTCAAAGGCTTTGGTGTATGAGTCTGTTAGGGAAATTGAAATGGAGAAAGTCTTATTCAGTCTTCAGAAGTAGGAGAGCAGGCTTCTGACCTTGCTGCTGACCTGCCTGTACACTACCCAGACTCCATGCTTGCCTGCAAGCACAGAAAGCCAGGCAGCCCTTTAGATAAAAAGTAAGTGGCTCTTGGAATTCTTGAGCCCCTGGAGCTCTGGTCAACCACGTGGGGTCTAAAGAAACCTTTTGACTCACAAGATAAATAGCACTGTAAAAAGGTTAAAGTAAAACAGGAACTGCATTTTAGTGTACAAACTGATGATGATATCAGTTTGCAACCTGGGATTATAAGCAGGAGCCCCCGAAAATGCAATTTGAAATCTCACCGGTGGAGTGGATACACTGCCCAAGGTCATTTCCTAACTGGGACTCCACATTGCTGTTTACAAGGGACTTCCCAGTGCTGTTTAATTCTGGATGTTGGTCTGTGCAGTTTGGTGATGTATGTGCTGTTAATTCTCTCTATTGTTTCTATTGCTTTTATTTTAATGATTGTATATTGAAGTTAAGTCAAATAATCTTCTACAAAAATTCATTGTTCATTAATCTTCTACAAAAATTCATTGTTCATTTGTGTGTAATGAGTGGTTTCTTTTGTTAACAAATCCTTTGAATCTAAAATGAAAGTAAAACTTTTGGCAAAACAGAGGCTTTAAGCTTTCTCATATCCTTGCAGCCTTTATTATTTGCCTTTTCATTTAAAGTTATCTTAGTGGATGTGAAATGGTACCACTGTTGTTTAAATTTTTTTTCTTAATAAGTAACAATGTTGATAATGTTTTAAGTGCTTATTAGCTATTTTACATTAAAATTTTTTATTAGGTTGTCTTATTATTATTGAATTATGAGTTCTTTATATGTCCTAGATAAAAATCCTTTATCAGATATAGTTTGAATTTAATGAAAATGAAAACAAACATTTCAAAATTTACAGGACACAATTAAAACAAAACTGGGAGAACTTTGCAGTTTTTAATGCTTATGTTACCAAGAGAAAAGAAGAAAAATCTCAAATCATTAACTTAAACTTTTGCCTTATGGAAAGAAGGAAAAGAACAGAAAAATTAGTGTAAATAAAGAACATAATATAAACCAAAACGTGGTTCAAATATATCTGTAATCAAAGTAAGTGCAAAGAGGCCAATTCACCAATTAGAAGATTCAGCTATGTCTTATTTGTAATAGACACACTTAAAATATAAATGTGAAAAAAAAAGTGAAAGCAAAAAAAGAAAAGTTATATCAAGAAAATACTAACAACAAATTGGTATAGCTATATTTGTATCAGACAAAAAGGTAGTTTAAGCCAAACAATTACCAAGGATAAAGAGATAGTGATGAAAGGAAAATTTTATCAAGAAAATATGACAGTTCTAAACTTGTATGTACCAAGTAATATAGCCTCAAAATAGAAAAAACAAATATTAATGGAATTTAAAGAGAAAGAACAAGTCTGCTATCATAGCAAGAGACTTTAACACACTCCTTTAATATTATATATCAATCAGACTCAAGATTAGGAAAGGTATAAAAAAATCGAATACAATTAAAAAGCTTTATCTAACAAGCCTATATAGAACACTATATTCAATAGAAATGCATGTTCTTTAAAAGCACACTGAGAATATTTGTAACATTGTTATATAAAATAGAACCTAATATAACCCATGCAGGCCTCAACAAACATCAAATAGTAGGTTTCATGTAGATTATATTCTCTGAAGACATTGCAATAAAATTAGAACCCATCATCCTTATACAACTGATTAACTGCTTACATGTTTTTTGTGACATAACTTTTACATCATTGTCATCATTTTGCATTGTATTTTTTCCTCTCTTTAATGAACTATAAATATTTCCCACATTGTTACAAAATATCTAATATGCTTGGATAATAGTTGGTATTGATGTGAGGGAGGTATATATTTGAAGTCAGTTCAGTTCAGTTCAGTTGCTCAGCCGTGTCCGACTCTTTGTGACCCCATGAATCGCAGCACACCAGGCCTCCCTGTCCATCACCAACTCCCGGAGTTCACTCAAACTCATGTCCATCGAGTCGGTGATGCCATCCAGCCATCTCATCCTCTGTCGTCCCCTTTTCCTCCTGCCCCCAATCCCTCCCAGCATCAGAGTCTTTTCCAATGAGTCAACACTTCGCATGAGGTGGCCAAAGTACTGGAGTTTCAGCTTTAGTATCAGTTTATTCCTCATCTATTTTTAAGTCTTTATTCTGCTACTGCTAAATCACTTCAGTTGTGTTCTACTCTATGTGACCCCATAGATGGCAGCCCACCAGGCTCCCCCGCCCTTGGGATTCTCCAAGTAAGAACACTGGAGTGGGTTGCCATTTCCTTCTCTAATGCATGAAAGTGAAAAGTGAAAGTGAAGTCACTCAGTCCAACTCTTCAGGACCCCATGGACTGCAGCCTACCAGGCTCCTCCATCCATGGGATTTTCCAAGGAAGAGTATTGGAGTGGGGTCTTTATTCTAAGATAAATTAAAACCCACTCTGAAAAAGCAAAAGCTTCTGCAAATCCTTACAATAGTTAGCTTTAAAGGTCAATATTTGTTTCTTTTTTGTTTTTGTTTTTTCTATGAAAATAGTGGAAGCTGTAGAAGCAAAACCTGGAAGGCAACATTATTTATTTGTCTTTTTAAAAAAGAAATCTTTTTTTAATCCTAGAAAAAGTGAAATATCCAAGCATGACTGTGGACCCTTTCAGAACAAGGTAACATTGTTTCTCTATCATTTTTGCCTGAGCCACTAAAATTTAGACACAATTGCATTCATTAATGTACTCTAAAATAGACAATCATATGTAACCTGAGAAAGGGCTTCTCAAAGATAAATGGATAAATAGAATACTCTGTTCTACTATACAGTATTGTGTTCTATTCTATTCTATTCTACAGTGATATAATGCTAAGTCCCAATCATAGAAGGAGTCTGCTGACGGATAAAGATCATAATGGTGATAATAATGATAAGGATGATGAGAAGAGGAGAAGAATAAGAATTAGGGTAGCAGCAAAGGAAAAGGAAGCCAGAGCAATTATAAAGGGGAAGAATAAGGACTGCAAATGGAAGACAAAGAGAAGAAAGAAGAGTTTCTCAACTCCAGAAGTACTTATGACTTGGACTTAAACTCTTCCTATGAAATGGGAAAAAACTGAGATACACACACACACATACACACACACTCATATATATATTTGTTGTTGTTGTTTAGTTGCTCAGTCATGTCCAACTCTTTGCAGCTCCATGGATTATAGCCTGCCAGGCCCTTTTCTCGTGGGATTTCTCCGGCAAGAATACTGGTGTGGGTTGCCATTTCCTTCTCCAGGGGATCTTCCTGACCCAGGGATATAACTTGGTTTTCCTGCATTAGCAAGCATATTCTTTACCACTGAGCCCACCACCTATATATATAGGCTTCCCTTAGCACCCTTTGGCCTTTCCCTAAGAAAACTTCCTAGAGAAGATTGGATGGGAAAGGAGAGGGAAAGCAGAAATAAATCTTTCTGAACTTGAAAGTCCTCTTTACCTCATTCCTTAAAGAGGAGGTTGAGAAAGAGAGTTGAACTTGGAGCTAGATAGAGTCCATATGGTCTAATGTAAGTTATTCCATCTATTTGAGTCTCTATTTCTTTGTGGATAAAGTTGGAGGAAATTGCTCATGATTCTATCATCAGTTCCTTACGAGGCGTTGGATAATTGTGTGGCAATTGTGACTTTTGACTATATTTTCTTATGGAAATAAGTGCTTGAGTCTGTTCCAACAGTATGCTGCTATTCTCTAGGAAGGTCAGAGAAGACTGCCATACATACAGAGATTTTGAGGATTAGACTTAAGTCGTGATGACCATTCCTTGTATTGTTCTTCTAACTAGCTAGTTAAGGCTCTCATCAACCTTCCTGTTGCAACAAACCCTGCTACCCACATCTCCCTATACTCCTGCAGTATTAGTATAACTTTAGTGAAACATCCTGCTAGTGACTTCTGTGTCACTGGTTGCTGCTTAGGTTCAGAGGAGTAGGCTCTATTTCCGTCTTTGTTTTTCTAAAACTCCGGAAACTTAACCTATTACCAGGATCCCCAAGAATGTAATTCTGAGAGCCCTTCTGCCTACTTCTTTTTGCCAAAGACGCGTAGGAAAACAGGGTTAATGAGCTTCCAGAGACAGCATTTGCAGAGATTCTCTCACCAATGAGTCTCCTTTTCCCCACAGAGCAATGCCATTTTCAACTCTTCATTATTGTGTTTATAATTTTGTGACCTCTCTTGTTTAATAGCAGCTACCTGATAGCTGAGTGGTCTGAACAGGAGTCCCATGTACCATGAAGGCAATCCTGGCCAAGTAGCCTTTGGATGGAGGATTTATTTAGGACTCTGATCTATCTATATAAGAGAGTTGTATATGATCCTTTGCTCAAGGAGAGGAAAAGAAGAGAAAGAGACTAGTGCTAGGTAATACTTCCAGTCCACCACAAGAAAAACCATGCCAGCAAAGTGCAAAACAATCTTCTCCTTTGTTCTGAAAAACCATTCACTGCTCTTTGGGAAAGAAATTCAACAGCTTGTGCAACCCATGTTTTTATTAATGAGATTGCCCCCTGAACCGCAAGGGATCTGGCTTTCAAAAGCACACATTGTTTGCTCTTCAAAGCTATTCACATCTAATTACAGAGGAAATTCCCTTGTCTGGTAGGAAAGCACAGTTTTTAATGTAGTAAGGAAAATGAAAAGATCCAAGCAGAAAATTTACTTTTAACAAGATTACTTCATCTAATGATTATCTGATTATAAATTCTATTGAAAATAAAAGCAATAATAGAAAGTAAATGAAAATAAAGGGGATTACAAAAGCCCTGTTTTTAGCCAGAAAACTTAGATGAATCAGGCAAGGGCAGAATCAGGCATCCTTAACACACAACTATATGTGCTGAATGGGTCTATGATAAATATATCTGTTGCAGTAGAGACATTTTCATATGGATTATTAAGAAATGTCACTTACATGTATATTTTTTCTCTTCATCACAGTACTAAAACTGTTCAACCTATTTGATGTGGATTTTTTCTATTAAAAAGAGATTTCAACAACCCTGCTTTTCATTTAAACTCATAGGTAACTCAAAGTACAAAGAAACTTTCTTTCCCACACTGAAGATCATTGGTGGTGTTTTCCTTTGAAACATTGTTAAACACAAACATGAAGCAATCAAAAGAACCATTGTCTTCCCTTTTGCTTTTTCTTCTTCAAATGAAAGCATTTATGAAAAATATTTAGGTGGATAAATGGAGTATTGAAATTATAATGTCCCTGAAGTATTGATGGGGTTTAATTTATTCACATAAGTTTCAAGACATTCAAAGTCTTTTTTTTTTTTTTTTTTTGCCAGAAAAACAGACAGAGCTGTTATTGTACCATCTGGTCTGCATGAGGCATATCTTGGCATCCCTTAACTGCACTTTTTATAAATGCTAAACTCCAGATGGCAATACATTGTAACAGTGGAGAGCTTTATAAAGGTTTCCAAAAAACAAATTCTTCAAAATGTGAATATTAGATACTCTAAGCAGGGGCTATGAATTTAAATTTCATACTTGGATTAACTGACTTTGTTAGCTGGACAAATTTCCTTTTATCTTATGCCTTTTCCCTTTCCTAATTAACTGTGGTTTTAAGAATTGAAAAGCTCAATCAACATAAATCATATGACCTGATTCCTCACTCAAAGTTTAAGTTCTATAAAAACTTCAGAAACAGTGATCGCTGGGAAACCTACATTAGCTGCCATTTTATTTCAAGATAGCATGATTATGACATAGGGGAGGTATGTTATAGCACTCTTAAAGCAGATTATCAAATACCATTAAAACCGTTTCTCAAAGCTGATAGTTGGACTGGGAAGACAGGAAAATGTGAATGTTGAGCATTGTACTGAAATAAAGCCAAAGTACAGTAATGGTTAAGAATATGGATTCTTGAGTCATAAAGGAAATTCTTCATTTTCTTAAATTTTTTTCTCTGTCATCTGTATTTTTCCTTTCAAAAATAAGAACAGCAACTGGGATCTGGAGTTTTCATCATCCTATACCCAAGTGGCTCAGTGATAAAGAATGCCTGCCAAGCAGGAGACACAGGTTTGATCCCTAGGTCGGGAAGATTCCCTGGAGAAGAAAATGGCAACCCACTCCAATATTCTTGCCTTGGAAATTTCATGAACAGAGGCGCGCTGTGGGCTACAGTCCACGGGATCGCAAAAGAGTTGTACACAAATTACTAACTAAACATCAACAACATACCTTACACCACAGTAAAAAGAACATACATCTTATGGTCACAGAGTTTTATTTCAGTCTGAGTGTTTATAGTGGTTCTCTAAGCCCGCCACCTGATGTGAACAGCCAAGTCACTGGAAAAGACCCTGACGCTGGGAAAAATTGAAGCCAAAAGGAGAAGAGGGTGGCAGAGGATAAGATGGTTAGTTAGTATTACCAACTCAAAGGATATAAGTTTGAGCAAACTCCAGGAGATAGGGAGAGACAGGGAGGTCTGGTGTGCTGCAGCCCATGGGGTCACATAGAGTTGGATACAACTTAGCAACAACAACAACAAAGGCTGCTATAAATAGTATCTCAAACTGGGTGGCTTAAATATCAGAATTTTTTTTCTTAGAGTTCTGGAAGATAGAAATCTGAGATCAAAGTGAGGGCAGAATTGGTTTCTTCTGAGGGCAATGAGGAAAAGATTTGTCCCAGGCCTCTGTCCTTGACTTATAAAAGGTCATCTTCCCCATGTCTTCACCTTGTCTTCCCTCTGTATATGCTGCTGCTGCTGCTGCTGCTAAGTCACTTCAGTCGTGTCCGACTCTGTGCGACCCCACAGACGGCAGCCCATTGGGCTCCGTCATCCCTGGGATTTTCCAGGCAAGAACACTGGAGTGCGTTGCCATTTCCTTCTCCAATGCATGAAAGTGAAAAGTGAAAGTGAAGTCGCTCAGTCATGTCTGACTCAGCGACCCCATGGACTGCAGCCTACCAGGCTCCTCCATTCATGGGAGTTTCCAGGCAAGAGTACTAGAGTGGGATGCCATTGCCTTCTCCGCCTCTGTATACGTCTATGCCCAAATTCCTTCTTCTCATAAGGACACAAATCATATTGCATTGGGGCCTACCCTAAAGACCTCATTTTCAATTAATCATCTCTGTAAAGACCCTGGTTCCAAATACAATCACATTCTGAGGTACCTAGGCTTTTTTGGAGCAGGGCAGGGGAGCTTCAACTTTAATTCTTGTTATTTTCATTTGTATGAAATATCTTTTTCCATCCCCTTACTTTCAATCTATTTGTGTCCTTGGCCTAAAGTGGGTCTCTTATGGGCAGCATATTGTAGCTTTGTTTTTTTTTTTTTATCCAATCTGCTACTCTGGGTCTTTTGATTGGAGCATTTAGTCCTTTGGCTTTTAAGGTATTGGTAGATATGTGTTAATTTCCATTTTAAATGTTGTTTTCCTGTTGATTTTGTATTTCTTCTTTATCCTTTTGCTTTTCTGTTTTCCCTTTTGTGGTTTGATAATTTTCTTTTGTATTATATTATACTTATGTTCTTTTTCTTTTGGTTTTTGTGAATCTATTGTATGTTTTTGACTTCCAATTACCCTGTTATNTTTGTATTTCTTCTTTATCCTTTTGCTTTTCTGTTTTCCCTTTTGTGGTTTGATAATTTTCTTTTGTATTATATTATACTTATGTTCTTTTTCTTTTGGTTTTTGTGAATCTATTGTATGTTTTTGACTTCCAATTACCCTGTTATTCAAGTATATTAACCTTCTGTGCTTCCTGGATATCTGTTGAATTTGAGAAGTTATCAGCCATCATTTCTTCAAATACATTTTCAATTTCCTTTTTTACTTTCTTTTCCGTCTGGGATCCCTATTGTGTGTAGATTGGCACACTTTATATTCTCCCATAGGTCTCTTATTTTGCTTTCACTTTTTTCATTTGATTTTTCAGTCTGTTGTTCTGGCTGGGTGATTTCCGTTATTCTATCTTTCATATCATTTATTCATTCTTCTGCATTATTCATTCTGCTATCATTGCTTTAGCTTAGCTTTAACCTTGGTGAATGAGTTCCCTCATTTTTCCTTTTACATTTTCTAGTTTCTTTTTATAGTGATCAGCATTTCTAATTCCTTCAGTATTTTAATTATCTCTTATTTTGAACACATGTCTACTAGACTGAAGAGATCTATTACATCTTTTGTTTTTTTCAGGAAAATCCTCTTGATCTTTTCATCAGAGTGGCTCCTCTGCTTCTTTTAGTTATGTCTTGTTCCATGAGTTTAGGAGAAACAATTATATACTGTGGTCTTGGAGGGGCTTTTTTAAGGGAGTGTCCCTGTGTGGTTTGTATGGATTTATTTTTTGGTGTGAAAGTTATTTTTAGTGTGTCTGTCTCCTGCCTCTTTCCTCAGCATTTGCTGGCCATTACCTCTTGACGGGAGGTGTGACTGGTGTTTTGGTGACCAGAGCCTGCACTAGACATTGAGCAGGGCCTCCTCTTTGCTATGTGGCTGTCAGTACCCTGTCATGGGCCGGGCATGTTCCCTAGTTGTTGGAGTAGAAGCCTTCAGATCCATTTCTGAGCTGTGTTTCTGAGCTGCAGTGTGAGGTAGGTGGAATTGCAGTGCTCCCACTGGAAGAGGAGCTGCTGAGTATTCCTCTGCCAGAGCTGTTAACCAGTGACAGTGCTCTGTTAACTCTCAGACATTTTGCAGGCTTACAAAGTGCACCACAGTTGGCACTGCCCTTGGCCCCATCTCATCTTTGGAAATGCTGGCAATGAGCCCTGGTTTCTATCAGGTATTGTTTTTACAAGGTCACCAGCACAGATGCACTGAAGTCAGGTTCAAGAACTGCAGAAGCTGTGCACCTGGATCTGCTAGGAGCACAATGGAGGCAGCTTAGACCCTGGCCCAGTCCAGCCCCTAGGTTTGTGTGCCCACAAGTCCACAACTGCTAAGGCCAGAGCTGTCTCAGCCATGTGAGCACCTGTTGTCCACTCAGATATCCTGCAGGCACTGAACTTACAAAGCCAGCAGTGGAGGTGTAAATCTGCAGCTTGTGCAGCCAAGGGGAGAGATTTCAGCCTTGCTTCCTAGGCCATGAAGGCCCTGGGACTCAGCTGTGGTTTTTAGCCCTGACTGGCTGTGGGCAACACACTGGCATCTGATCCCAGAGCCTCCTGAGGCAGCTGTGGGCTGTGGGATGGCCTGAGGTGGCAGCTGTGGTACAGAAGCCTGCCGGGATGGTGGCTGGGTTGTGAGAGCCCACCAAGGTGGTGGCTGGGGCGGGCTCTTCCAGAGCCCCTGGAGGCAGGGAGTAGCAAGTGAAGAAAAAAGCTGCCAAGGCAGCCCCACCACTCCCTATCCTATAGTGGCCTGGGTTTCCTTCTCCACACAATCTTAGTTGCAGCCATGGCACACTCTAGTGCCTTCAGGCATCTCCACGCAGCCAACAGCACTCCTCTCTCCAGGAGTGTCCTCTAAACCCCAAGTTTTAGCACCCAGCCCTCATGCAGCCCAGCAACATGTGTCTAAGGCTATAATGAGCAGGGTGTTGACACAAATGTTTGTGTAGGTCTCTCGCTATTCTTTCTGCCACAAACCAGTTGTTGTGCCCTTCTCTGAACCTCTAAAGTTCACTTTTTGTACAGATCTCCCTGCAAGTGAGGGGGCTTCCCAGGGTACAGGAAACTTTCCTTTTTTCAGCTCCCTTCCAAGGTCACAGTTCCCATCCCACTTCCTCTTTTTTTTTCCTTTCATCCTACCCAGTTATGTGGAGATCTATCTTGTCCTTTTCAGGTATTTGAAGTCTTCTGCCAGTGTTCTAGAGGGGTTCTGTAGGAATTGTTCCATTTGTAGATGTATTTTTTTGTATTTGTGGAGGAGACAAGAGCCAAATACTTCTAGTCCACCAGCTTGATATAAATAGATTAAATGCTTCAACTAAGAGATATAAACTGGCTGAATGGATACCAAAACAAGATCCATATACATACTGTCTATAGGAGAACCACCTCAGACCTAGGGACATATACAGGCTGAAAGTGAGTATATGGAAAAAGATATTCCATGCAAATGAAAATCAAAAAGAAAGCTGGAGCGAAAGCTGGAGCAGCAATACTCTTATCAGGCAAAACAGACTTTAAAATAAAGACTGTTACAAGAGATAAGAGTTTCCCAGGTAGTGCTAGTGTTAAAGAACCTGCCTGACAATGCAGGAGACATAAGAGACTCAGATTCAATCCCTGGATCAGGAAGATTCCTTGAAGGAGAGCATGGCAATCCTCTCCAATGTTCTTGCCTGGAGAATCCATTGGACAGAGGAATAGAGTCAGGCATGACTGAAGTGACTCATGCACACACAAGAGATAAGGGACTCTCCATGAAGATCAAGGGATTGATCCAAGAAGAAGATATAACAACTGTAAATGTATATGCACCCAGCATAGGAGCACCTTGATATATAAGGCAAATGTTAACAGACTCAAAAGGGGGAATTGGCAGTAACACAATAATAGTGAGGAACTTTAGCACCCCTCTGACATAGGTGGACAGATCATCCAGACAGAAGAGCAGTAAGGAAGCACAGGCCTTAAATGACACATTAAACCAGATAGACATAATTGCTATTTATAGAGCATTTAATCTGAAATCAGCAGAATACACATTCTTCTCAAGTGCATGGAACACTCTCCAGGATTGATCACAAGCTGGGTCACAAGGCAAACCTTGGTAAATTTAAGAAAACTGAAATCACTTCAAGCATCTTTTCCAACCACAACACTATGAGATTAAAAATTAACTACAAGAAAAAAATATAAAAAGCACAAACACATGGAGGCTAAACAATGTGCTACTAAGCAGACAATGGATCAGTGAAGAAAACAAAATGGAAATCAAAATGCATCTAGAGGAAAATGAAAACAAAACAAACAACAAAAAAATGGCAAACCAAAAGCTATGGGACACTGGAAAAGCAGTTATAAGAGGGAAGTTTACAGCACTATAACTATGTTTCAGGAAACAAGAAAAATCTCAAACAAACAACCTAACCCTGCCCTAAAGCAACTAGAGAAAGAAGAACAAAGAAAACTCAAAGTTAGCAGAAGGAAAGAAATTATGAAGATCAGAGTGGAAATAAATGAAATAGAGATGAAGAAAATGGTATAAAAGAATAATGGAACTAAAAGCAGTTCTTTGAAAAGATGAACAAAATTGATATGTGCTTATCCAGATTCATCATGGTGGGGGGGGGGAGGAAGAGGACTCAAATTAATAAAAGGAAAAGTGGAAAAGGAGAAGTTACAATGGACACCACAGAAATACAAAGAATCATAAGACTACTACAAGCAATTATTTGCCAATATAATGGAGAGTCTAGAAGAAATGGAGAACCTATTAGAAAGGTACAATCTTCCAAGAGTGAACCAAGAAGAAATAGAAAATATGACCAGACTGATAAGTACTAAAATTGAAATGGTGATTAAAAACTTCCAACAGGCAAATGTCTATGACTAGATAGCTTCACACGCAAATTATATCAAGCATTAAGGGTTAATACCTATTCTTCTGAAACTCTCAAAAAAAATTCAGAGAAAGAAACACTTCCAAACTCATTCTATGAGGCCACTATCACCCTGATGCCAAAACCAGACAAAGATATCACAAAAAAAGGAAAGCTACAGGCCTATACCCCTGATGAAAATATAATCCAGCAATAACTCTTGGCATATATCCAGAGAAAACCATAATTCAGCAAGATACATGCACCTCAGTGTTCATTGCAGCACTATTAACAATAGCCAGACATGGAAGCAACCTAAATATCATCAACAGAGGAATGGATAAAGAAGATATGATACATCTATACAATGGAATATTACTCAGCCAATGAAAAGAATGAAATAATGCCACTTACAGCAACATGGGTGAACCTAGAGATTATTATACTAAGTAAAAGTAAATCAGAAAAAGACAAATATCATATGATATCACTTATATGTGGAATCTTAAAAAATTATACAAATGAACTTATTTACAAAAGAGAAACAGATTCACAGACTTTGAAAACAAACTTGTGGTTACAAAAGGGGAAAAGGGTGAGGGGGGAATAAATTAGGAGTTTGGGACTGACATACATATACTACTATACATAAACTAGATAATCAACAAAGACCGACTCTATAGCACAGAGAGCTCTACTCAGTATTATATAATAACCCATACAAGAAAAGAAACTGAAAAAGAAACAATATATGTATATGTATAACTGAATCACTTTGCTGTACACCTGAAACTAACACAATAGGGCAAATCAACTATATTCCAATATGAAATAAAAATTAAATTATTAATTAAAAATGAAAAGACACATGCATGCTATACCCGTGAACAGAGGAGCCTGGTGGGTCACAGTCCATGGAGTTGCAAAAGAGTCGTACATGATTCAATGACCAAAAACAAAACAACAACAACAAAAAACAATACTCATAGCAGCACTGTTCACAATAGCCAAGACATGAAAATGACCTAAATGTCCAAGGAATGGATAAAGAATTTGTGAGATATATAATACTCAGCCATGAAAAATGAAATAATATCTTTTGCAGGAACATGGATGGACCTAGAGATTATCATACTAAGCAAAATAAGTCAAAAAGAGAAAGACAAATACCATACAATATTACCTATATGTGAAATATAAAATATAAATACATGTATCTACAAAACAGAAGCAAACTCACAGACACAGAGAACAGACATGTGGTTGTCAAGAGGGAAAGGGGTGGGAAGGGAAGGATTGGGAGTTTGGGATTAGCAGATGCAAACTAGAGTATATGGGATGGATAAACAATAAGATTCTACTGTATAGCACAGGGAACTACACTCAATATCCTGTGATAAATGACAATGGAAAAGAATATGAAAAAGAATATGTGTGTGTGTGTGTGTGTGTGTGTGTGTGTGTGTATAACTGAATCATTTTGCCGTAAAGCAGAAATTAACACAACATTGTAAATGAATTATGTTGTTGTTCAGTTACCCAGTTGTGTTCGACTCTTTGTATACCCACGGACTGCAGCACACCAGACCTCCCTGGCCCTCACCATCTCCAGAAGATTGCCCAAGTTCATGTCTGTTGCATCGGTGATGCCATCCAACCATCTCATCCTCTGATGCCCTCTTCTCCTTCTGCCCTCAATCTTTCCCAGCACCAGGGACTTTTCCAATGAGTTGGCTGTTTGCATCAGGTGATCAAAATACTGGAGCTTCAGCTTCAGCATCAGCCCTTCCAATGAGTATTCAGGGTTGGTTTCTCTTAAGACTGACTGGTTTGATCTCCTTGCTGTCCATGGGACTCTCATGAGTCTTCTCCAGAACCCCAGTCCAAAGGCATCAATTCTTTGGTGCTCTGCCTTCCTCATGGTCCAGCTCTCACAAACATACTAGACCACTGGGAAGAGCGTAGCCTTGACTACTGGCCTTTGTCAGCAGAGTAATGTCTCTGTTTTTCAAGACCCTGTCTAGGTTTGTCATAGCTTTCCTGCCAAGTAGCAATCATCTTCTGATTTCATGGCTAGAGGCACAATCCACAGTGATTTCAGAGCCCAAGAAGAGGAAATCGGTTACTACTTCCACGTTTTTCCCCTTCTATTTGTCATGAAGTAATGGGGTCAGATCTTAGTTTTTTTACTATTTAGTTTTAAGCTGACTCACTCTCCCCCTTCACTCTCATCAAGAGGCTCTTTAGTCCTTCTCTAGTTTCTGCCATTAAAGGGATATCATCCACGTATCTGAGGTTATTGATATTTCTCCTGCCTATCTTGACTCCAGCTCGGCATTTCTCATTCAGCCTGGCATTTCTCATGATGTGCTCAGTATACAGGTTAAATAAGCAGGGTGACAATAGACAGCCCTGTCATATCATACTTCAATAAAATATTAAAAATATTGTGGGGGGGAAATTCATTCCATAACAGTTTTCTACTTAGTAGCTAATCAGCTTGGGGGAAATTCACTTAAGGAGCCTTTATTTCCTTTTCTTATTCCTATCTTGAAGGTTATCCATCATTGTCCAGCATAGGACCTATACACAAAGGGCAAAAATGCCCTTCCCTCCTTCCTACAGTGACTTATCAGGGTTTGGGAGGACCATTTATTCTTTCCCAGTATTCTGTGTGAAATGTGAATGACAAAGGCATGGGTTTATAAAATCCTCCTGAGAACCAAAAGAGGAAGGGGTAGATTAGAAATTTAGTGAAAGGAGATTTAACAGAATTAAGAGTTACTTGAATAGACAACTCTTCAGGAAATAAGTGAAGCTTCAACCTGTGTTACCCTAATCAAGACCCAAATTCTATAGAGAGCTTGTTTGATAGCTTCAGTCTTGTGCCCACCCCTTGTCCAAAGGGTGATGCAAGCAGCTTGACTAGAAGTCTCAGTAAGATTGTATCTAATGGGAGAGTTCCCTGAAGCCCATCATGGTATTGCTACCAAAAGAAAAAGATCATTTGTGCTCATGCTTGGTCATGTCCAACTCTTTGCATCCCCATGGACTGTAGCCCACCAGGCTCCTCTGCCCATGGAATTTTTCAGGCAAGAATACTGGAGTAGATTGCCATTTCCTACTCCAGGGGATCTTGCTAACCAAAAAATTGAACCCATGTTTCTTGTGTCTCCTGAACTGGCAGACAGATTCTTTACCACTATGCCACCTGGGAAGTCAGAGAAAAGGATACCGGACAGAAAAGAACATACATATGTGTATTTAAGTTTACTTAGTTATGCTTGGGTTTTATTTGTCACATACATAGCCATTTGGTATCTCCCATCAGAAAGCATAGCCCTTAAAGCCTGTCTTTGTCTGCACTTGTACAAATAAATGTGTGTGTTGCTTCTTTTGATACTCCACAGTTTTACAGTTGCTCAGCACATGCTCTCTCAGAAAATACCTGCACTTCCATAATGTAAAACTGGGCTCATTTGAAATAGGAATTCTAAATTGTAGTCACACACAACTATGGCCACAATCATGCTGCTTAACAAACCATCCAAAATTGAGTGGCTTAAGAGAATAAGCACAGATTTAACTCACAAGTCTCCAGTTAACTGGTCAATTCTTCTGTGCTCAGCTGACCTTGGCGTGGCTCACTCATTCATCAGCAGTGAACTGGCAGGTCACCTGGGAACTGGTTGCTTTAGCATGGCCTCAACTTAGATGTCAGGCTATGGTTTTTCCAGTAGTCATATATGGATGTGAGAGTTGGACTGTAAAGAAAGCTGAGCACAGAAGAATTGATGCTTTTGAACTGTGGTGTTGGAGAAGACTCTTGAGAGTCCCTTGGACTGCAAGGAGATCCAACCAGTCCATCCTAAAGGAAATCAGTCCTGAATATTCATTGGAAGGACTGATGCTAAAGCTGAAACTCCAATACTTTGGCCACCTGATGCAAAGAGCTGACTCATTTGAAAAGACCCTGATGCTGGGAAAGATTGAAGGCGAGAGGAGGAGATGACAAAGGATGAGATGGTTGGATGGCATCACCAGCTCAAGGATGAGATGGTTGGATGGCATCACCAGCTCAATGGACATGAGTTTGAGTAAACTCCAGGAGTTGGTGATGGACAGGGAGGCCTGGCATGCTGCAGTCCATGGAGTCGCAAAGAATCAGACACGACTGAGCAACTGAACTGAACTTAACAGCTTAGATGACCTGTCTCTGCTCCTTGTGATTCTTTATTATCTGGGAGGCTACTCTGGGTTTGTTCTCACAGTGAATGAAGAATGCTAAGAGAGAGTGCATATGTATATGGGCTTCAAAAGACCTAGCCTCAGAACTGGCGCACCATCATTTCCATCACATTCTATTGGCCAAAACAAGTCACAACGTCAGTCAGATTCAGGAAGGAGGAGGAGCGAGGAGGACCAGGCTAACTGCAAAGCACCCTACAAAGAATGGGAGTCCATGGAGGGGTGGAAGATTGGGACCTTTACAACTGACATATCACATCATCTTAAGAGCTTAAACATTTTATGTTCTATCAACTGGAGGGACTACACCATATTGCCAAGGAAATCTTTAGCTCTGTGGTAACCATTATCATAGCTACTAGGTATAGAGTAACCTGTAACATTTGTAATTATACAAGTTTTTATTTAGAACTTCTGAGCCTTCTCTGTCATTCACTTAAGATGCCCTATCTTTCTATTAACAGATCAATCAAGCCTTTTATATGCCCTTGTCCAATTTCTTTCTGAATCCGTTACTGTTACAAGGCTCATTCAATTTCAGTCTACCTAAAGATCCAAAGGGTGAAAATGACATTAACATTGTATAATTAAAGGAGCTACCATATGTTTTTCAAGAATATTCTCATTAACATAGTCTATCTTATGTTTACAAGTTAAATTCATATTCTATATTTGAATGCTATGTTAAGCTATGTTAGCCTACATGATAGAAGATTCTGTATTTCTTATTTATCTAATACCACTAAATTATATGGGGCTTCCCTGATAATTTAGTTGGTAAAGAATCCACCTGCAATGCAGGTGATCCCGGTTCGATTCCTGCGTTGGGAGGATCGCCCGGAGAAGGGAAAGGCTACCCACTCCAGTATTTGCTTTCCCTTGTGCCTCAGCTGGTAAAGAATCCAACCACAGTGTGGAAGACCTGTGTTCAATCTCTGGGTTGGGAAGATCCCCTGGAGAAGGGAACAGCTACCCACTCCAATATTCTGGCCTGGAGAATTCCATGGACTATATGTATAGTCCATGAGATCACAAAGAGTTGTACACAACTGAGTGACTTTAACAACCTTCCCAAGGTAAATTATAATTAGTGCTATCTTGTACTTTTAAAGCTACATGAACTGCAAGAGAAACATGGAGTTTTAGAATACCCACTCATACACACACACACACACACACACACACAGAACCATAATGAATTAGAGTAGCCTGGAAGTAGGTATCAGAAGACTTGGTTTCTCCCTGGAGCTCTCCTAACTTTCTATATGACCTTGGGCAAGAAACAAAAACCTCTTAGGCTTATTTTCTTCCTTTTATATTGAGAAGTTGGACTTTGGAAGTTGTATGAATCAAATCCACTCACTTGGGCAATATATCTTTATATCATGAAGTTTGAATTAATGGGCCTTTCATTCTATCACCTTTACAGATCACTTATATACAAATCAGATTTACTTTTATCAATTTTAAATTACCTTACCTTGTTATTTATCAGCAAGACAATTCAATCAACTGAATGGAATTTAAGAAAAAGTACCACTCCTGTCTCCCTATTCCTGTTACAAGAATGATATATTATGTATATTTATAACCAGTACAGCAAGAGCTCAAACAAATCAGAACAGACAACAGTTGTGAATGTCCAGCTTAGCTGGATTGGCTCGGACTGCCTAGATACCTGCACTGACTCCTCCCTCAAGTGACTCATTGGCTCTCTGGTAAATAAATGCAGACACACACTTACCTACCCACACATAAACAGATAAATGGATAGGAAACACATGTGTTTCTCATTTTTCTTTTTTTCAGTAAAATATGAAAACATACTAATACAGTTCCAATAGTCTGATTTATTGCAGATGTCTTTAGTATCAATATTCACAGACCCCATTTAATTCATATATTTTAGTATTTGAAGAGTATTTCAGAGGTTATCTAACCATCTCCTGATGATAACAATTAGGGCATCTTCAATTAATATTTTTACAGTTGTGAAAAGTAAGGCAACAGAATTTGAAATTAAGAATTATAAACTATTGTTTAAAAGAACAGCATTTCAGAAAATAAAGACAGCACCTGCCCAAAGGAGGCAACAATACTGCGTTGTTGTTATGCATGACCACCTAAAACTCTCCTCAAGAAATGCCTAGTGATTAGCAGGTGAGATGAGGCCTCATGTCAAGTAGAGACCATGGCATTCGCAGAAGAGGAGAAGGAACACCTTATAGTTATAAACACACTTAAAATGTCTCATTGAAAAGAATGTGGAAAACGTACTTTTGAAAGAGATCCTACTGTTTATTTAGTAAAAGATTAAGTGTCTATCTTTTTGGAAAGATTTGTTTTCCTAACTAGTAAAATGAGACACTACTTGATTGCAGACAGCCGTGACTTCCTCATTCTCAAAATTAACCGCACCAACACATTTGTATCCTTGTGCACTTATGCAGAACTGATTCTTAGCTAGTTGTTCAGTGACTGTCTCAAGTGCAGCATTGGCTGGGTTGGGCAAGGCAAATGGAATTAATCTCTGGCACGCTCATCACCATCATTACCCTCACTAGTTCTCAGAATGGTCCTCCTTATCTCCATGCCTCCTGCTCAGGGCTTTTGTGCTGCCCCTTCATCATGCAGAACCCCCAGTTTAGGGATCTGAGCAGAGCTTCCCTTTCCAAGGCAACACCTCACACTCTGGAGAAAAAGGTATAACTTTGGGAGAAGCAAGTCTAGGGTGGAGCCTGGGAAGGTGGAACACATTATTACCTCTCTGAAAGTGAAAGTGAAGTCGCTCAGTCGTGTCTGACTCTTTGCGACCCCGTGGACTGTAGCCCACCCAGCTCCTCCACCCATGGGATTCTCCAGGCAAGAATACCAACTACCTTCTTAATAAGTCTCTCTGAATCTTGCCCCTACATTCCATCCTCATGGAATGGTCTTCAAGTCTCTCCAATGGTCTTTTTATCATAGTCTTAACTTTCGTGGTAATAAATTACCTTCACAGTTATAGAAAAAGTGCCACTTTTGGGAAAATATGCTTAGGAGTAATTATTGCTATCATGCTTTTGCTCAGAATCTAAATCCTTTCACCACCTCTATCTTCAAAATCCTGCCTCTCCTGGATTGTGCTCCCTCTCCTTCATCCACTGGTGTATAATCAACTGATTCCCATAAAGAAGTTAATCACTGGCAATCATTCATTTTCTTGTCTACTTCCCTTCAATTATTTCCCAAGTTTTCCTGATCATAAGACTCACCTGATTTCTTAAACATACGTACCCTAGTTTCCTCCCCTGGAGAGTCTGAGTCAGCAGCTTTTGGGTGGGACACAGGAATCTGTGATATTAACAAAAAGCCCCATGTGATCATTTTTAAATTTTTAATTGGAGGATGATTACTTTACAATGTTTTGTGGCTTTCTGCCATACAACAAACCAAATCAGTCCTCTCCCTCTTGAATCTCCCTCCTGCTCACCCCATCCCTTTAGGTCATCACAGAGTGTCAGGCTGGGCTCCCTGTGTCATATAGCAGTTCCCCACTAACTATTTTACACATGGTAGTGTATATATGTCAATACTACTTTCACAAATAGTCCCACTCGCTCCTTCCCTTGCTGTGTCTTCAAGTCCATTCTGTACATTTGTGTCTCCATTCCCTCCCTGAAGATAGGTTCATCAGTACCAGCTGTGAATGTTTGGACCAAGGGAGTTAGGGAAACCACTACTCTGATGAAAAATATTTCAGACACCTGTAACAGGTAATGAAGATTAGTCCTCGAGAAACATCGTTAACACATAAAGACATAAAGAGCAACACAAATAAATAATTGTAAATGCTACCCCACTAACTTGTACAGAAGTTGAGCACTATCACCTGTTATGGAATATGGTCTGCAGACATCAAGATGTCTCAGTCTGGTCCTGGCCCTGACACCCAGTTGTTAAAGCTTGAGCAAGTTGTTTTCCTCAGATTCCCCACCTATAAACTCCCAGTTCCTACACAGTGTGACATTCTTATTTAGATCACTATTCCTTTTGATCCAGAATTTCTACTTCTAGTAATCGATCCTGGGAGTTAACCAGGGAAGTGTACAAGTCCAGCAGATTGTTTATAAAAATGAAAATCTTGGAAGCTGTATTAATGTCCATCATTAGAGAATAGCTAAACATTGATTTATCTAGACATTGAGTACTATGCAACATTAAAAATGGTAATGGAGATCTTTATGTCTGATATGGAAAATGTCCATGACATATAAAGTAGTAAAAGCAGGTTACAAACATAACTTATACTTCAATCCCAGGTTGTAGAAAAAGACCATAGAGTTACACACCTAAGTACTAGCAGTGGATGACTTTTTCCTTTCTCTAGATCCTTCTTTAATTGTCTGTATTTTTTGAAGTAAAATTAAAATCTATACTTGGGGGAAAATAATGTTTCATCCTTTTTAAAAAGGTACTTCTTCATGCACATTGCCAGGGTGATATCCACAATAGCCAGGAGACCAGGAGTAACTTAAAGGAAAAGTTTGTTACCTAAAGACAGTGTAAACAAGAGATGATCTTTCCTCCAAAAAAAATCCCACCCCACTCTTTCATTCTACATTTGAGTTGTAAATAGTTTGTCCAAAAGATCCTATTTTTCCTAGTGTTATGGGAAAACGTACCAATTCATTCACCTGAGCCAATTTCAAGGCACTAAACTGGCTGCAGAGCCGCCGGTGGAAAACCAAGGCAAGTGTCAGGAAGGGCAAAACTCTGCTTATTTTAGGCCTTCTGGAAAGGCTCTTCCCAAATCCCTTCCTCTCAGCTGGGAGGGCTAGGGAAGATTCAGGTGACTCCAATGGGGAGAGGGCAGGGACCAGCCCCACTTCCTGCTATAAAAGCCAGACCAGCACGCCCCTCTGCCTGGTTGATCTGGTGGTATCTTCGGTCATGGCATGCAGGCAGAGAGGAGACAGCAGGAGACCCTCAAGCTGCTTCCGTGCAGACTGGAGGTAATTCTGGGGGCAGAAGGAAGGGGACATGATGCCTTGTCTGCTGAAGTTCACTCCTCTTTAACTTTCTCCCCCACGTCCTCCTGCCCCTACAGGTCATTTTTTCTATCCTTCACCCTTGTGGCTTCGGTGAACTCAATAGATGTTAATCAGCTGGTGGATCCTGCCTTCCCAGGTAGGCCTCTTGGGTGAGGGAAATGCCCTTAAGCATCTCTGAAATGGATTGCAACTAGGGTGCCTAGATGGCCAGAAAACACATAAGTGAGTTAAACGATCTCCAGTCATTCTTTTGCCTGTCTTGATCAAGTCACTTCAGCTTTCCCATAGCTTACCTATAGCTTGCTCTGCAGCTAAATGTAAGAGCTTGGAAAAACACCTGCACTACCTTCTATTTCCTCGCTGCCTCCAGTTTTACAGCACCCGAAGAATAGCAAACCACATACCAAGCCTTCATCTTTGGGAGCAGTCATCTTCAAACACATACTCCTGCTTAAGGAAAGCATCAACAATAACAGGCAAAATCACTTGTAACGAGGAGTTTCTCAAGATTCTCACCTGAGCCAGAGGATGCAGTGTCAAGCTATTGGCAGATTACTCAGTCTTAAAATGTGTTCTTGGAGTTACCTAGGGAATCTTTTAAACTTCGAATTGAAAGATCTTTAGACAAAACTTTTCCCCAGTTCTTCACAGACCTACCATCTCTGTTTCCATCAGGGTTCCAGGCTGGTTCCCACATGCATACTTATTAACCCAAATCCAGGTTTATCCTGGATAGAAAGCCCTAGGCATTTAATTGTTATCTTCATTACAGTCTTTGGTATCTTACATTGTAGTTATGTATTCCTATCAACTTGTAAGCTCCCCAGGATGGGGAATAAGCTTTGCCTCTCCCAACTGGCATCCTCCCTGATGCCTGTTAGAGAGGAAGGTTTCCTCAATACACTTCTGTAGGAATCATGCCTCCTGTGTTCAAAGATGCCCCCACGTGCTTTCTTTGCTCTTCAGGTACTGTCACTTGCTATGAAAATAGAATGGTAGTGGAGTTTAAAAGAACTCTTGGCAACAAGATTCAGCATGCATCTGTGGTGGGTAAGTAATGTGTATTGTCTCATTTAAGTCTCACTTAGTAGGAAGCCCTTGGCTCAAAGTCATCACCATTTTCCAGTGAGCAAAGTACACAAACTCTGGAGCAGCTGGTGCTCAAATCCCATGATGACACAGGGTCCTTGAACTGCATGGTGACTCCTAAGAGTGGAAAACCTTGTCTGTCTTTGGAAATCTGTCTTATCTCAGGAATCCCCTAAGAAAAGTCTATCTTCAAATCACAGCATCTCTCAGAACTTGGGTTACATCCCAGTTGGGAAAATAAAAAGTAAAAAGTGACTGAAGTACCTTAGAAATGGATTTGCAGTCTTGGTTATGTAGCTTTGGTTGACTCTGTCAGTGAAATATAAGATGTAAATACATCTTGGCTATCTCCTTTCTAAAGTTGCTCTTCTTTCTGTAGATTCCCTTGGTCTTAAAATGCTGAACTGCACTTATGTTCTGGACCCAAAAAAGCTCACCCTGAAGGCCCCATATGAAAGTTGTACCAGAAAAGTGGTAAGTAATTGAGGAGTAATTTGGAAAGTAGTAACCTAGGAGTTAAAGCGTTGGAATAGACCAGTGGTTCTCAATCAGGGTGATCTTTCTCTTTGGTCATCCCAGAGAACATCCTGCAACATTTGGAGACACCTACCACAGCTGGTAGGGGAGGAGAAAAAGGGCAGCTAGTGGTCATCTGGTGGGTACAAGCCAAGAATATTGCCAAATAACCTCCACTGCATACAGGAACTCTCAATAAAGATATATTAGACTCAAAACTCCAATGCTGAGCTTACAAAACCCTTGAATTGAAGCTTTGGGCTTTATTTCTGTGTCTGCCACTATCTGTATATGATTTGGAGTAAGTTAGCTAACCTTTCTAAGCCTCTACTTGCCCACTGGAAAATGGATTTTGATATCTTTTCATAATGTATCTAAAGATGAATGACACAATGAAGGACTAGGCATAGTGTGTAGACCCAGCAAATGATCAATCATGAGCTATTTTGATCTACACCCTTCAAGGAAAACGGGATGCTATTTTGGTGCTGGCAAATGGAGTGCTGGTACCTCTATGCTGGAAGGTGAGCAAGAGCTGAAAAATAAGATTTTCTACTGTCAAGCAATAGTGCTACCCAATCCGGGTTATTAGGAGCAGTGAAAGAAGCCTAAGTCCTTTTCAGGCTTTATGTGCAAGCAATCACTTAGGGAACTTGTAAAGTACAGAATTCACTTAGTTGACTTAATAGGTCTAGGGTATATCCTACAAGTCTTAAGTCTACTTGATCTGATTCTACTGAAGATCTCCTGTAATTAAAACTTTCCCTTCTAAAACTGACTTTCCCAACTTTAGGGAGCTTAGTGTTGTATTCCTTTAGAACAAAGGTCTGCAGAATATTACCTGTGTATGGCCACAGCCAGTCCATGATCTACGTGTGATGGTCATCAAGCTAAGAATGGCTTTAGTTTTTTAAGCATTTTAAAAATGTTAAAAGCATATGTGGCCTAAAAAGTCTAAATATTTACTAACACTTTACAGAAAATTGTTCGTTGACCACTGCTTTAGGCAGAGTGCCCTGAGCCAGGGGAAATGGCAAAGATGACTCTGTCCAGCACCCAGCACAATGGCTGCTAATGTAGGTGCTCAGTAAGTATTTCTATCTCTTGATAGAGGCAGCAAACCCAATAGGACCTTGATACTCAGACATAGGGTGAATGTAAAGGGAAAAGAAAAACTGGAAACTCAAGGAACTGTTCTCTGCCAATGAATGAGTCCTGGGATATCTAAAGAGGCTAAAGAATCTCCCGGTATAGGAATGAGGGACTTTCTAGAATTGTGGTGCTGATGACTTTTAAGGGTTTTGCTAATCAGCTGAGTCAGATGATATTTTGGAATCTCCTTTCTCATTGAAGTTCTAGCAGTCTGTCCTTACTATGCCATTTTCATACAGCTTGGCCAGCACCAGATGACCATCACATTCACGAATGACAATGCTGCCCATAGTCAAGGGACTGTCTGGTATCATGTCAGCTGTCCGGTTATGCAAGCAGGAAGACACGAACAGCATTCGGGATCCACAATCTGCTCGAAGGATTTCATGTCTGTGAGTGAAGCAGGCTGACTGCTTCTCATCCAGCTACTAAAGGGGGAATGAGAGCTGGACTTCAGAACAAGATCAGGATTGCAATCCTGTATTTCACTACTGACTTGCTATGTGACTTTGGGTTGATATCTTAACCTCAATGAGGCCTTTTAAAAATCTGAAGTGGGGGATAATAACACCACATAGGGTGACTTTAAAAACTAAGAAGGTAGATATAAGCACTCAGCACATTATGTCTTAGCAATAAAAAGGATTCAGTTGGTAGCTTGACAAACTGGATATTTATGTACCAGGCCCTATACCAGATGCTAGGAAATCGTAAATGAGAAAAACAGCCCAGTCATGTACTCATGGACTTTATAGTCTCAAATGGCTAATAGCAACAGTGGACAAAAATACTCATACTTTATTATAACAGTGATGGAACTGCATGGCTTGACAGGACTTAGTATCTCAACGCACAACTGGAAGGGAGCTTTAGATCTTCAGTTACATTGAGGTCTCGAAAGATCAATGGAGAAATGATGTCTAAGGGCACTTCTAGGATTCTTGACTGGTCCTGTGTTTCTACTATATCCCACACCAGCCCTCACACTGTAAGAACCAGACAGCAGTTGCTCTGGGTGTTTTCCATGAACCATCAGATAGCATGACTTCAGAGATCTTCTCGAAATCAAAGCTTCACATCCTGTTTTTTTTCCTTCCAGTTTACCTTTCACTTTTTTCCTGGCATGGCTGATGACACTGCGGTATGAAAACTATTTTTTAAATTACAAGCCTAAATAACCTTTAGTTCTGTATTAAAGGTGGCATAACTTCAATCCTGGTTAAAATACGAAATAGTCTCGGAGTGAAGGTGAGCACCAGCCCTCTAAATGAAACTTTTGCCTTTAGGGTCCCAAACCTCAGATGGGATGGACCATTACAGTTGGTGATGGTGAAAGAGCCCAAAATCTAACCCTTCAAGAGGCTCTGATGCAAGGATATAATCTCCTGATTGAGAACCAGAAGATGAGCATCCAAGTGTTATTCCATGCCACTGGAGTGACTCACTACTCGGTAGGTGTGAAATCTGTTTGTACCATCATCCAGGCTCAGACCAGTATTTCTAAATGCAAGCATAATCTCAACCATTTCCACAAATTGAGGTTATAACTCATTCAACAGCTAAGTACTGTACTAACTACGAAAGATGGTGAGATACAATAGTGAACAAACTGTTTCTTACTTCAATCAGTTTTTCTTCTCCATAGATCTAAGTTCACTAAACAATGTGGAGCTACAATAGTACTAAGCGAATGAAGGTGTTCTGTTTTATCATTGCCATGTTTAGTGTTTACAGTGAAAGTGAAAGTGAAGTCGCTCAGTCATGTCCAACTCTTTGCGACCCCGTGGACTGTAGCCCACCAGGCTCCTCTGTCCATGGGATTTTCCAGGCAAGAGTACTAGAGTGGGGTGCCATTTCCTTCTCCAGGGGATCTTCCCGACCCAGGGATCAAACCTAGCTCTCCTGCATTGCAGGCAGAGGCAGGCAGATGCTTTAACTTCTGAGCCACCAGGGAAGCCCAGTAGGTACTGGCATTTTGGGGACCAACAATCAAGATACTACATTAAATCAGTTAATGTGCCAAAGTAGTTAGAACAGGTCTTGGCACCTACATGTTCAAACATCAGCCATCTTAACAGTACTGTTATACATTGAGTATAAATAAACTGTTGAACCTTAAACATCCTCTCTAAAAGAGTCATAAACAAGAGCTCTTACTGCTTAGAAATGATCAGCTACAGGTCATGAGCAGAAATCACCCTGCCAGATGTTATAAAGTATAAGATTTTAAAACTAGAACTACTTGTTCTCCTATAGAACAACTATAGGGTGAAATACCTGAACTCGACTTGGGCCAGGATGGTGTCCAATAGTTGAATGTTTGCCCTGACTGTTTCTAGCATTGGTCAAAAATTCAAGTAACTCAGGTAAACCAATGTCTTTGCAAATGCTTCTCTTCAGCAAGGTAACAGCCATCTCTACATGGTGCCTCTGAAGCTTACACATGTATCTCCTGGGCAGACGATCATCTTATCATCACGACTCATTTGTGTGTCAGGTAAGGCCTAGGAAAGGGCAAGTCCAGTTGTAGAAGACATTGTCCTAGAAGGGCTAATCAAAGCTGACCATTCTTATCATTCCTTCTAGATCCTGTGACATGTAATGCCACACACATGACTCTCACCATACCAGAATTTCCTGGGAAGTTAAAATCCATGAGCTTTGAAAATAAGAATATTGCTGTGAACCAGTTGCACAACAGTGGGATTGTTATGGAAATAGCAAATGGCCTCAGGTTGCATTTCAGCAAAACTCTCCTCAAAACAAAAGTATGTTCCATTGAACCTTAGCCTTTTAGGCCATTGTGATCTGGCTACTGACTTCTCCATAAATTCTAATTGCTAATGTAAAAAAAAAAAATTCAAAAATTCTGGAGGCCTCATTTGAACAGCTTGCATAAGTAATTCTCAAGTAACTGAAATTCACTCTCAAATACCAAGTCTCTTTCAACTTCAATGGAAATTTTCCTTAAGTGTTTTCGTCCACTGAATAGTACAAACTGCTATTAAGCATCTAATGATAAACCTCTCATGGCCTATTAAAACAGGACAATTTGAGCCAAACTAGTGTCCTCTGCTATCCTCAGTGAAGCCAGTCTTGACTGATGCAATTGCCAAGGACACAGAATAATGTGTTGGTGTATATGTTGCAATAACATTTTATAACTCCTGGATTTGCAAGGTACTCAGCTCTTTGGAGGCTGAATTAACAGATCAAATTCCAATATCTAGTACAAAGAGCATACAGTGCTGGGTACTTGAGGGCATGAACTTAGAGAAATATCCTGCCTCAGGAAGAATCCGGTCTGGAGAAGTGATAGGATCTCTTGCTCTGATTTAAAGGAAAACCATATTCAGTCTGGCGTGTGCCTTGCAGATTTCAGCGTACTTCCTATCTGCCTGCTCAACAGGCTGTAGCTGCTAACTGACATTCTTCCATTTCAGTTCTCTGAAAAATGCCTACCCTATCAGTTCTACTTATCTTCACTCAAGCTGACGTTTTATACTCAACTGGAGACGGTATCCATGGTGATTTATCCTGAGTGTGTCTGCGAGTCAACACCTTCTATAGGTAAAGATCATTTTCTTGAACAGTTCGACATTCTATATTCTCTCTCAGCTTGGGGGAAGTGTACAGGAGTTCAAATTCTGTACTGCTTATACTTTAAGGAAATGGAAGACTGGTCAGACCACAAATAGCAGTCTAAATAGCTGCTATGATAGGAATCTAAGGAAAATAACACTTCAAAATACACATACAGGAAGGTTTCACAACTGTTTAATGTTTTTAAGTAACCTGGGTATGCTTCATGTTAGAAGTCTGAGCCCACCATCTAAGATTGCTTTAAATCTGAAACTAGAGGGACTGAGTATTTCCCCAAACTCTTAAATTCCTCAAAGAATATGGAAGTCGGTATTTGCCCTTGTTTCCTGTTGCCTCTGTGCTCCTTTTTATTTGATTCAAGTAAAGTTGAATAGAAAAAAATTAGTTGTTGCTTCAACTTCCCCTCAAACCAAGATCTGTGAATCAAAAGGGACTTTAGGACACAGGCACTATACTTCAAGCCACATCAGGGTTTCATCATGGCTTTCTTACCCCACTTGGTGCCTCTTCCCGTGTCTCCTGCTCCTTCTCCCTTTGGATTAAAAATCCTTAGAGCAAACCTCACTGCGGTCTAGGTACCTTGGGGTCTCCCTTGTAATGCAAGCTGCTCGTCAAGTTATTTTCCCAAATAGACTTAAATTCTGTTGCCTCCTGATGAAAATCCAAACTTCATTACATTTCAAACTAGGAATGACAATAGTCATATAGCAGACATTTTTAAAACTCCCTCCACTATATAGTTTCAGGGGAGCTATGTACTCAAGATGGGTTTATGGACGTCGAGGTCTACCGCCATCAAACAAAACCAGCTCTCAACTTGGACACTATTAGGGTGGGAGACTCCTCCTGCCAGCCAACCTTTAAAGCTCCATTTCAAGGACTGGTGAAGTTTCACATACCCCTGAATGGATGTGGAACAAGACGTAAGGTTAGTATAAGATTAGTATTGGCACACAGCAAGAGAGTAAGACTTACCTTTGAGATAACTAACTACTTTCTCTAACCTTTAAGTTTGAGAATGACAAAGTCATCTATGAAAATGAAATACATGCTCTCTGGGCGGATCTTCCTCCAAGCACAATTTCCAGAGATAGTGAATTCAGGTGTGACACAATTGCTACTTAACTTTTTAAAGTGCCAGAATATACTCCAGCAGTCTTTTAACCTAAAATTCTTAACACCCCCACCTACCCACTCTTATAGAATGACGGTGAGGTGCTATTACAGCAGCAGTAACATGCTAATAAATACCAACGTCGAAAGCCTTCCTCCTCCAGTAGCCTCAGTGAAGCCAGGTCCACTTGCCTTGACCCTGCAGACCTACCCAGGTGAGACATTAAAACCTAAAAACTCTGCTTAAAAACTTTCGGGGGACTCATTCCTAAAATGAACTTTGCACTAGAACTTTACTACTAGAGTAGTAGCGATGCTTAAGCTTCTGTTGCAACCATCAACTACTTAAGTACCAGAACTGCTTCTACTCCATTTCAGATAATTCCTACCTGCGGCCATACGGGGACAGGGACTACCCTGTGGTGAGATACCTCCGCCAACCAATTTACTTAGAAGTGAGAGTCCTAAACAGGACTGACCCCAACATCAAGTTGGTCTTAGATGATTGCTGGGCCACATCCACCATGGACCCAGCCTCTCTCCCTCAGTGGAATATTATCGTGGATGGGTATGTATTCTCCACATAAGGTAGTCCAGCTAATCAAACTGCCAGTAAAAAAAAAAAAAAAAAACTAAAATGCTCTTGGGCTTGAGAGGAGCACTATATCAAAGGCCCTGATTTTTGTTATTTCTTACCAACCAGTCCTCAGTCTAATAAGTTGACTCCTGTCTTTCCTATTACCCTTGAATCTAAAAGGATCCTTCCCAAGGAAATAATGACTTAAATACTCTAACACCTGGAAAGAGAATAGATTTCTAGTTCCTATTTATTGCATAACTTTTTTGCTCATTGATAAGTTGTGTCTAATTCTTTGTGACCCCCTGTGACCTATCAGGCTCTTCTGCCTATGGGATTTTCCAGGCAGGAATACTGGAGTGGGTTGTCATTTCTTCCTCCAGGGGATCTTCCCAGCTCCACTGCCAGGCAGATTCTTTACCACCGAGCCACCTGGGGAAGGTGCATTGAATGCAGTGCGGGGTGTGTGCACGTGGTGCATCACTTAATCGTGTCTGGCTATAGGTGATCCCATGGGGTATATAGCCCGCCAGGCTTCTCTGTCCATGAAATTCTCCAGGTAAGAATACTGGAGGGGGCTGCTATTCCCTTCTCCAGGGGATCTCCCCAACTCAGGCATCGAACCAGGGTCTCCCTCATTGCAGACACATTCTTTACCATCTGAGCCACCAGAGAAGCCCCTTGAATAACTACCACGTGCCAAAAAACAATGCTCTGTACTCCAGATGCATTATCTAAACCACAACACTCCATGAGCGACACTAGCCCCCTCACTTTATAAAGAAACCCAAGCTTACTACTTAAATAACTAGCGCAAAGTAACATTTAGTAAGTGATAGGACGTGAATGGACTTCCCCAGTTACTCAGTTGTAAGGAATCCACCTGTAATATATGATCCGCAGGAGGCCTGGGTTCAATCCCTGGGTTGGGGAAGATCCCCTGGAAGGAGGGAATGGCAACCCAATCCAGTTTTCCTGCCTGAAAAATTACATAGACAGAGGAGCCTGGTGGGCTACAGTCCTTAGGGTTGCAAAGAGTTGGACACATGAAGCTACCACCCTCTGCTAGCATTTAAAATAAAAAATGGCAGGAGCTCTCTACCTTTTCTTTATCAGCAACATATACTAACTGCCTGGGACATAATACTCAGATTCATAAGAATTAAGCCCTTGTCATCTGAAGAGCTACATAATTCTTGATGAGTTTAGCTGGCATACAAGTAGGTATTGACACTTAACACAAAGTAGAAGAAAACCTAGCACAAGTAACTTATAACTTCATGGATACTGTTGGATGGTCATGTCAGAGGTATACGAAATAAACTAAAAGTACAGGCAGGAGGTCTAAAGGAGGGCATGGAACCCACTTATTTTTGCCTGGAGACTCCCCATGGACAGAGGGGCCTGGTGGGCCACAGTCCATGGGGTTACAAAGAGTTGGACGTGACTGAGTGCCTAAGCACAGCACAGGTAGAAGGTAGAGCAATAGTCTTGAAGGTGTTACACGTGACTGAATTTAAGCAAACACGGAGTTTGAGTCTGAGGTGAATTCAGCTGGTGTCCCACCCTGAAATATACCTTCCAGCTGTGAATACAACTTGGACAACCACAGAACCACCTTCCATCCGGTTGGCTCCTCGGTGGCCTATCCTAATCACTATCAGAGGTTTGATGTGAAGACCTTTGCCTTTGTGTCAGAGGCCCCGGTGTTCTCTCACTTGGTAAGTGATTGACTGGCTACCTGGGACAGGTTGCCTGAGACATCAGTTCCACTCAACTCTTGTCTCCTCTCCAGGTCTACTTCCACTGCAGCGCCTTAATCTGCGATCAACTTTCCTCTAACATCCCCCTGTGTTCTGCATCTTGCCTTGTGTCATCCAGAAGCAGGCGAGGTACAATTTTCAAGTCTTCATTTAATATGAGTTTATTTAAAGCAAGCCTGATCCTTTCAGAATTTAGGATTGAGTGCTTTGTTTTTCATCTAATCCAAGAGCCCAAGAAACCTGGGAGTCTGTGATGGACAGGTTCACAATCAGTCCCATGGACAAGTTTGTATTTGCACATAAACTGTAGCCTGATCTTTTGAGACTCCCCTCAAAAGTTGTTCTTCCTGAGTCTATGTAGACTCTGAACTTTTTCTTCTGATAGTCTCTGATAGTTCATCCTGCTCTTACAGTAAGGTGGGCAGAAGGGAGGCAAGATTACATACAGCAGGGGGTCCATACAGAGCAGGTGTACCCTCAAAACACTTCTCACCACTACTCGTTATCCCAGAGGTCAAACTGTCTCTCTGCAGCCACAGGGGCCACTGAGGAAGAGAAGATGATAGTGAGTCTCCCAGGCCCCATCCTCCTGTTGTCAGATGGCTCTTCATTCAGAGGTATGGATTTAAAGCCTTGGGTACTTTTTTAACTAAAGCTCTTGGTTTTATGTCAGACTTAAGTGTGTACAAATAACATACGTGTGTGCTCAGTCATGTTCAACTCTTTCTGACCATACGGCCCGTAGCCCACCAGGCTCCCCTGCCCATGGAATATTTCGGGCAAGAATACTGGGGATGGGTGCCATTTCCAACTCCAGGGGATCTTCCTGACCCAGGGATCAAATGTGCGTCTCTTGTGTCTCCTGCATTGGCAGGCAGATATCTTACTATTACTGCCACCAGAGGAGCCCACAGATATCAAGTGCTTATGATTAAACAAGAGAATGCACGTCTCCCCAGCAACAGGTTCTGTTAAGTCTGTGTACCCTTCCCAGAATCCCTTTCTCACAAGGATCATTTAGTCTACCTACTGTACAGAGACCTCTCATTGTTAATAACTAAGAAAATTCTAGTTTTGTCACTAATGCCACATTTAGAATCCTTAAATCTTGGTCCTCAAATATTAGGCCTACTATAGAAGAATTTCAAGCTTTCTTTAAAAAGACTAATAGGTCAGAAGACATGTACTTCTACAAAACTTTAGTCTTTACTAGATTATGTTAATATATCTTCATCCCAGATAGTCTTAATTTTAGGCCTAGAACTTGAAATTAAACTCACTTAAATCACTAGCTACTAACTGCAGGAAATCATGCACTTGGGACAACTACCCATATATATCAGTGCCAGAATGTTAAACAAGCTGGGAATGAGATCCTTCCAGGTGTCAGCCCATCTGATCTGAGTGGAAGCAAGTAGGAAGTGGGAACAAACGTGGGAGTGGAGTAAGGCGAGAAGGCGGCTGATTTAAGAGGGAAAGACTACACTCTTTTGCAAGCTCCCAAGTGAGCCCTTTGAAGCTTGTTTTCACTTCCTTCTCTGGGTAACTTTAATTGTAAAGCTTCAGCTTCAACTTAAACCAAGTGTAAGTGATCTTAAGACTTGAATATGTCTGTTTCCTTCCCAGATGCTGCGGATTCTAAAGGGCATGGGACTACTGGATATGTTGCTTTTAAAACGGTGGTTGCTGTAGTTGCCTTAGCAGGTGTTGTGGCAACTCTAAGCCTAATCAGCTACCTGCGCAAGAAAAGAATCACAATGCTAAACCACTAATTGGATTTTCAAATAAAATGTGGAAGTAAGCCTCTTTGTAAATTTAGATGGAGTTCAAGGACTCTTTCTTGCAATCATTTTTCTTTAGAGACCATAGTATCTTTCCACAGTCCTCTTGAAAGGCTTTGTTCTGTGTGGATGTGAGTAAGGGTATTCCTGACTTTACTGCTCCCTGTCACTAGTGTTTTCTGCCCTCTACCCCCAAAGCTGGCAGTGCCAGAGAATTCAATAATGGGATTTAGTGACAGTCCGCCTCTAGGGGTATACTTAGGTGGCTTTAATGTCTTTTACCCTATCCATTCATATATACAAGATGAGGGCAAGTCACTGCTAATCACTGGAATAACTTCCGTTCTCTAAAAGGGAAAAGAAGCTAGGTATTCCCAAGGAAGTAATCTAGTATCATACTTAAAGTAGTATTTCCTAACTCAAATTACTCTTTCCGATGAGTAGACAACTTCCCTGAGAAATTAAGGGATTCAGCTTTTCTCCCATGCATTCCCAGTCTAATTAAAGACCTGCACTCTTTCTTTGGGGGATGGAAAGGAAGATTCTAGCTTCATTAAGAGCAATTACAACATTCCTGGTCTCATTAAAGCTACACAGCTGAACATGAGCCTCATAGCTGAGCCTGGAGAGCTGCTTTTTACCCACTACTCAATTATTACTTCCTCCCGAGGCTACCCCCTCTTAACTAGGCTGTAATTATGTCAAAATGATTAGTCTGCCTCACACTGTAGTTCTAACAAACCATATTCAAGATGTTTAATATAGACATTAACTTGTATCCTTCAACTAGAAAAAAATCTGGATCTAAGCCGGAACCTGTGCTATGAAAAGCTGTACAGCTTCCAAATCTCTGTACATAGTGCTGGTAAATAGAAATATAAACATCTTTAGTGTTTGGACTTTACCCTTCAACTGTGACTTGTCATACTCCTGGGTTTTTCAAAACCTTGAAAGAATATAACATATACTTAGTCATCTTGTGACACTGTAAGTCTTTAATGATGAATCCTGCCTTTTGTGCAACAGAGCCTTTGATTCTAACTCCTTTTAAGAGTTAGATGATAAAATTCAACCCTGGTATAGGGAAGGAAACCATTACACTGATATATTGCACAAAAAGTCTTGTCTTCCTAGAGTAATAAGGTCAAAATTCATGAAGACTATTTTTTGGACAGTGCTTTATAAGAGAATAAGGCATTAGTCTGTCACTGATAAAAACTAATGGTCTTAGATTCGAAGTTTCCTGTGGCTACATCATGTTAATGTTACATATTAGAATCAGAATTGTTGCATGTACTGCATGAACTTCTTAAAATGGCATTTTAAACTGCTGGCTACTTAAATGGTTTTCAGATCTCATATGATAGACTGAATAATGACCACCCCCCAACATGTCCACATCCTAATCAACAGAAACTGAATGCTGTTACCTAGTCATGGTCCCAAAAGGACTTTGCAGGTGTGGTTAAGAGTCTTGACATAGAAAGGTTACCCAAATGTGCTCAATCACAAGGTTCCCTGTAAAACAGACATTAGAGTCAGAAAAGGCGTACCAGGGGAAGCAGAAGTTAGAAGGATATTGTCCACAAACCAAGGAATGTGAGATGCCTAAAATAGCTGGGAATGACAAAGAAATGGATTCTCCCCTAGAATCTCCAGATGATCAGTCCTATTGCCCCATTTTGGACTGTAAATCCCGAGGATATAAAATAACTCAAATGATTACTTTGTGCTAATTTGTTACAGCAACAACAGGAAACGAATGCACTTTCTAAGGAGCTGCTATTCACAACTTGTAAACCACTTTGCTAGAAATGCACATTTTACAGATGAACAACTTGAGCCCTAACAAATTTGTCTAAGATGTCAGAGTATATTGATAATTGAAACAGGAGCCTCGCATCCCCAAGATGGTCTATTTGAGTCAGAGGCCAGAATCAAAGTGATCTGGGCCTGAAGGCTGCCCCAGGGCAGGTTGGTTCTGATATTTTTGCAAAGGCTGAAATCTGAGAGAAAAAAGCCAAGCAGGCTATAGAGCAGCTGCTGGAATGAACACGTGTTGCCATGGTAGCCTGAAATAAGTATAATTAACAGTTGCTTAAAGTCATGTTCTCATAAAAAACCCAGAGTTAGTAGATGCAAAGCATAAAGATCAGAGAGAAGCAAATGAAAAAGAGAGGAAGGAGACAATAAAAAAGATCAATAAAACCAAAAGCTAGTTCTTTGAGAAGTTAAAATGACAAACCATTAGCCAGAGTCATCAAGAAAAGTCATCAAAAAGACTCAAATCAGTAAAATTAGAAATGAAAAAGAAGTTACAACAGAAAACAGAAGTACAAAGGATCACCAGAGACTACTATCAGCAACTATGCCAATAAAATGGACAACCTAGAAAAAATGGACAACTTCTTAGAAAAGTATAACCTTCCAAATGGAAATGGGAAGGGAGAAAATAAGAACAGACCAATCACAAGCACAGAAATAAACAACTGTAACAAAAAAGTCAGTTTCACAGGCAAATTCTACTAAAAGTTTAGAGAAACACTAACACCTATCCTGCTCAAACTCTTCCAGAAAGTTGCAGAAGAAGGAGAACTTCCAAACTCATTCTACAAGGCCACTATCACCCTGATACAAAAACCAGAAAAAGATGCCACAGGAAAAGAAAATTATAGGCCAGTATCACTGATGAACACAGATGCAAAAATCCTCAAGAAAATTCTAGCAAATAGAATCCAAGAACAGATTAAAAGGATTGTATATCATGATCAAAAAAACTAGTGAATGTGATGGAACTCCAGCTGAGCTAATTCAGATCCTAAAAGCTGATGCTGTTAAAGTGCTGCACTCATAAGCCAAGAAATTTTAAAAATTTCGCAGTAGTCACAGGACTTGAAAAGATCAGTTTTCATCCCAATCCCAAAAAAAGGCAATGCCAAAGAATACTTAAAATACTGTACATTGCACTCATTTCACATGCTGGCAAGGAAATGCTCAAAATCCTTCAAGCTAGGCTTCAGCAGTATGTGTATACCAAGAACTTCCAGATGTATAAGCTGGATTTAGACAAAGAGGAACTAGAGATCAAATTGCCAACATGCATTGAATCATAGAAAAAGCAAGGGAACTCTAAAAAAAAATCATCTGCTTCACTGACTATGTGAAAGCCTTTGACTGCTCAGTTCAGTTCAGTCACTCAGTCATGTCCAACTCTTTGCAACCCCATGGACTGCAGCACACCAGGTCTCCTTGTCCATCACCAACTCCCGGAGTTTACTCAAACTCATCTCCATTAAGTCAGTGATGCCATCCAACCATCTCATCATCTATCGTCCCCTTCTCCTTCTGCCTTCAATCTTTCCCAGCATCAGGGTCTTTTCTAATGAGTCAGCTCTTCACATCAGGTGGCCAAAGTATTGGAGTTTCAGCTTCAACATCAGCCCTTCCAATGAACATTCAGGACTGATCTCCTTTAGGATGGACTGATTGGATCTCCTTGCAGTCCAAGGGACTCTCAAGAGTCTTCTCCAACATCACAATTCAAAAGTATCAATTCTTCAGCACTCAGCTTTCTTTATAGTCCAACTCTCACATCCATACATGACTACTGGAAAAACCATAACCTNGGGTGACAATATACAGCCTTGTCGTACTCCTTTTCCTATTTGGAACCAGTCTGTTGTTCCATGTCCAGTTGAATATCTGGAAGTTCATGATTGTTCACATATTGCTGAAGCCTGGCTTGGAAAATTTCGAGCATTACTTTATTAGCGTGTGCTGTTGCTGCTGCTAAGTCACTTCAGTTGTGTCTTACTCTGTGCGGCCCCATAGACAGCAGCTCACCAGACTCCTCTGCCCCTGGGATTCTCCAGGCAAGAATACTGTAGTGGGTTGCCATTTCCTTCTCCAGTGCATAAAAGTGAAAAGTGAAAGTGAAGTCGTTCAGTCGTGTCTGACCCTTAGCAATCCCATGGTCTGTAGCCTATCATGCTCCTCCGTCCATTGGATTTTCCAGGAAAGAGTACTGGAGTGGGGTGCCGTTGCCTTCTCCTACTAGCATGTGGGATGAGTGCAATTGTGTGGTAGTTTGAGCATTCTTTGGCATCACCTTTTTTTTGGATGAGCATAAAAACTAACCTTTTCCAGTTCTGTGGCCACTGCTGAGTTTTCCAAATTTACTGGCATATTGAGTGCAGCACTTTCACAGCATCATCTTTCAGGATTTGAAATAGCTCAACTGGAATTCCATCACCTCCACTCACATTATTCACATAACTCTTCCTAAGGCCCACTTGACTTCACATCCCAGGATGTCTGGCTCTAGGTGACTGTGTCAATCACAACCAACTGTGGAAAATTCTCAAAGAGATCAGACACCTGACCTGTCTCCTGAGAAATCTGTATGAAGATCACAAAGCAGCAGTTGGAATCAGACATAGAACAATGGACTGTTTCAAAATTGGGAAAGGAGCACATCAAGATTGTATATTGTCACCTTGCTTATTTCACTTCTTTGCAAAGTACATCACGTGAAACGCTGGGCTGGATGAATCACAAGCTGGAATCATGATTGCTAGGAGAAATATCAACAACCTCACATATGCAGATGACACCACGCTTAGGGCAGAAAGCAAAGAAGAACTAAAGAGCCTCTTAATTAAGGTGAAAGAGGAGAGTGAAAAAGCTGGCTTAAAACTTAGTGCTCAAAAAACTAAGGTCATGGCATCCAGTCCCATCACTTCATGGCAAATAGATGGCAGAAAAGTGGAAACAGTAGAAGAATTTATTTTCTTGGGGTCCAAAATCACTGTGGACAGTGACAGCAACCACAAAATTAAAAGAAATTGTTCCTTGGAAGAAAATCTATGAAAAACCTAGACAGTGTATTACAAAGCAGAGATATCATTTTTTCCAACAAAGATTCATTTAGTCAAAGCTATGGTTTTTCCAGCAATCATGTACAGATATAACAGTTGGACCATAAATAAAGCTGAGTTTTGAAGAATCGATGCTTTCCAATTATGGTGTTTGAGAAGACTCTTGAGAGTCCTTTGGATAGCTAGG
The DNA here is from genome assembly GCA_006410875.1 of Neotragus pygmaeus. Classification (NCBI taxonomy): domain Eukaryota; kingdom Metazoa; phylum Chordata; class Mammalia; order Artiodactyla; family Bovidae; genus Neotragus; species Neotragus pygmaeus. Next base: position 521,345 of record SJYV01028241.1, on the reverse strand, counting down.
AGATCAAACCAGTCAATTTTAAAGGAAAACCGAATATTCACTGGAAGAGCTGATTCTGAAGCTGATGCTTCAGTACTTTGACCAACTGATGTGAAGAGCCAACTCATTGGAAAAGGACCCTGATGTTGGGTAAGATTTAGGGCAGGAGGAGAAAGGAGCAGCAGAGGATGAGATGGTTGTATGGCACAACCAAATCAATGGACATGAGTTTGGGCAAACTTGGAGATATAAAGTACAGGGAAGGGAGGTGTGCTGCAAATCATGACATCACAAAGAGTCAGACACTACAGTGACTGAACAATGACAACATCGTGATCAAGTGGGCTTTATCCCAGGAATGCAAGGATACTTTAATATAAGCAAATAAATCAATGTGATACACTGTATTAAAAAATTGAAAGATAACAACAATATGATCATCTCAATAGATGCAGAGAAAGCTTTTAACAAAATTCAACACCCATTTATGATGAAAACTCTCCAGAAAGTAGGCACAGAAGGAACATACCTCAACATAAAAAAGGCCATATACAACAAACCCACTGCTGCTGCTGTTGCTGCTGCTAAGTCGCTTCAGTTGTGTCCACCTCTGTGTGACCCCATAGACTGCAGCCCACCAGGCCCCCCTGTCCCTGGGATTCTCCAGGCAAGAACACTGGAGTGGGTTGCCATTTCCTTCTCCAATGCATGAAAGTGAAAAGTGAAAGTAAAGCTGCTCAGTGGTGTCCGACTTTTAGCGACCCCATGGACTGCAGCCTACCAGACTCCTCCGTCCATGGGATTTTCCAGGCAAGAGTACTGGAGTGGGGTGCCATTGCCTTCTCCCAACAAACCCACAGCAAACATTATTCTCAACGGGAAAAAACTGAAAGCATTTCCTCTAAGAACAGCAACAAGACAAGGGTGCCCACTCACCACTATTATTCAACATAGTTTTGGAAGTACTAGTCACAGCAATCAGAGAAGAAAAAGAAATAAAAGGAATCCATATTGGGAAAGAAGTAAAAGTCCTACTGTTTGCAGATGACATGATACTATACATAGAAAACCCTAGAGATGCCACCAGAAAATTACTACAGCTAATCAACAAAAATAGCAAAGTCACAGGATATAAAATTAATACACAGAAATCCTTTGCATTCCTACACATTAATAATAAAAAATCAGAAAGAGTAATTAAGAAAATAATGCCCCTCACCATTGTGACCAATAGAATAAAATACCTAGGAATAAACCTACTTTAAGAGACAAAAGACCTGCATGCAGAAAACTAAGACTCTGATGAAAGAAAGATGGCAAAAACAGATGGAGAGACATACCATGTTTCCTGGATTGGAAGAATCAATATTGTGAAAATGACTTTAGTACCCAAAGAAATCTACAGATTCAATGCAATCTCTACCAAACTATCAATGGTATTGTTCACAGAACTAGAGCTAAAAATTTCATAATGTATGGAAACACAAAAGACCCTGAATAACCAAAGCAATCTTGAGAAAGAAGAATTGAGTTAAAGGAATCAACCTTCCTGACTTCAGTGTATACTACAAAGCTGCAATCATCAAAACAGTATGGTCCTGGCATAAAAACAGAAATATGGAATAAGATTAAAAAAGAGCCTAGAGATAAACCCACACACCAATCAGCAAAACCTTTGACAAAGGAGGCAACAATATTCAATGGAGAAAATATTGAAGTTCCTTCAATAAGTGGTGCTAGGAACACTGGACAGCTATGTGTAAAAGAATGAAATTAGAACACTTCCTAACATCATACTCAAAGATAAACTCAAAATGGACTAAAGACCTAAATATACGACCAGAAACTATAAAACTCTTAGAGGAAAACATAGGCAGAACATTCTTTGACATAAATCACTGCAAGATTCTCTATGACCCACTTCTCAGACTAATTGAGATAAAAACAAAAGAAACAAATGGGATCTAACTAAACTCAATAACTTTTCACAGTGAAGGAAACTATAAACACGGTGAAAAGACAGCCTTCCAAATGGGGGGAAATAATAGCAAATGAAAAAACTGACAAAGGATTTATGTCCAAAGTATACAAGTAACCCATACAGCTCAATACCAGAAAAACAAACAATCCAATCCAAAAATGGGCAGAAGACCTAAAGCAGACATTTCTCCAAAGAATATATGCAGATAGTTAATGAACACATAAAAAGATGCTCAACATCTCCCTTTATTAAAGAAATGCAAATCAAAACTATAAGGAAGTATCACTTCACACTGGTCAGAATGGCCATCATCCAAAAATCTACAAACAGTAAATGTTGGAGAGGATGTGGAGAAAAGGAAACCTTCTTGGACTGTTGGTGAGAACATAAATTTATATAACCACTATGGATAACAGTGAAGATCCTTGAAAATCTAGGACTAAATCTACCATATGACCCAGCAATCCCACCAATGGGCCTATACCCAGAAGAAACCATAATTGAAAAAGACACGTGTACCCCAGTGTTCATTGTAGCACTATTTAGAATAGGCAGGACATGGAACCAACCTAGATGCCCATCAGCAGAAGAATGGGTAAAGAAGTTGTGAAACATACATACAATGGAATATTACTCAGCCATAGAAAGGGACACATTTGAGCCTATTACACGAAGTGAAGTAAATCAGAGAAAAACAAATATCATGTATTAACTCATATATATGTAATTTTGAAAGATGGTACTGATGAACCTATTTGTAGGGTAGCAATGGAGACAGACATTAAGAACAGACTTGTGGACACAGTGGTGGAAGGAGAGGGTAGGACAAATTGAGAGAGTAGCATGGAAACATATACATGACCATATATGGAATATATAGCCAGTGGGAATTTGCTGTATAATGCAGGGAACTCAAATCCAGTGCTCTGTGGCAACCAAGAGGGGTGGGACAGAATGGGAGGTGGGAGGGAGGTTCAAGAAGGAGGGGCATATGCATGCCTATGGCTGATTCATGGTGGTGTATGGCAGAGATCAACACAAAGCTACAAAGCAATTATCCTCCAATTAAAAGAAATTAATTTTAAAAAATCTCTGATGTGTGGGTCTCTGTATTAACGTTTATTAAGTTGTATATAAGAAACACAGAGCTACTCTTGCCCAGTTAAAACTGGTTGAGACCACCAACCATTTAGCCAGGCCTGTGCAAGTATCTGATAGGTGACCTGATGTCAGAAGGCTAGAAACTCCATTCTCAGATCATGTTAGTGCCACCATTTTCTGAGTATGTGTCCCATGAAGAACCTTTTGACTCAGACATGCCTGTGCAGAGCATTGGTTATCTCACCTTTCTCCTGCCTCCCATCACCTTCTCCTGTACCTTTGACCACCATATACTCTCCACACAGCAATACACCAAGCCTCTTGCCTTTGAAGAGACAGGACCTGAGACTTGTTTTTTTGTCTCTTTACTTGATTGCCTTCTGAATAAACCCTTTCTCTGCTGTAAACTTCAGTGTCTCATCACTTATTGGGAAACAAAACCAGTTCAGTAACAGCTTTGCCAGAAACTGGTGAGCAACACAGAAATTCAGGTCCTGCTCTACGCCTACAGTCTCAGAGTCTACCTTTTAACCCCTTGAACACATGCACATTAAGATATAAGAAGCATAGTTTATGGCTGCCCTGGAAATCTCTGCCCTCTTCCTTAAGCCCTCTCCTTCCTTTCGAGAGAAGATGCCTTTAGAGCTTGAGCTCCCCTTCTCCATTCACTGGCCTATGAATAACAGCCCGTCTTGATTCCCTGGTGGCTCAGACAGTAAAGCATCTGCCTGCAATGTAGGAGACCTGGGTTCAATCCCTGGGTTAGGAAAATCCCCTGGAGAAGGCAGAACTCTTGCCTAGAAAATCCCATGGACGGAGGAGCCTGGTAGGCTACAATCCATGGGGTTGCGAAGACTCAGACATGACTGAGCGACTTCACTTTTGCTTGCAAAAAAAAATGAAAAAACGAAAAGAACACAGTCTAAAACTTCTTCCAATCCTCAAGGTACAGTTGCTTCTCAGTTGAGCCACCTTCAGATCACCTGATGTGAGTGCCCTCTACTGGCTTAGAAATTAAGCACTTCCTTTAGGAAACACTTCTGTTGCATTTCCCTCTNGGGAGGTGGGAGGGGGATTCAGGATTGGGAGCTTGTGTACACCTGTGGTAGATTCATGTCGATGTATGGCAAAGCCAATAGAGTATTGTAAAGTAAAATTAAAAAAAAAAAAGAGTTAGAACTGGACATGGACAACAGACTGGTTCCAAATTGGAAAAGGAGTATGTCATGGCTGTATATTATCACCTTGCTTATTTAACTTATATGCAGAGTACATCATGTGAAATGCCAGGCTGGATGGAGCACAAGCTGGAATAAAGATTGTGGGGAGAAATTAAATAACTCCAGATATGCAGATGACAGTACTCTAAAGGCAGAAAGCGAAAAGGAACTAAAAGCCTCTTAATTAAGGTGAAAGAGGAAAGTGAAAAAGCTGGCTTAAAACTCAACATTCAATAAACTAAAATAGTATCCAATCCCCTTCACTTCATGACAAATAGATAGGGGAAAATAGAAACAGTGACAGACTTTATTTTCATGGGCTCCAAAATCACTGCAGACAGTGACGGCAGCCATGAAATTAAAAGACACTTGCTCCTTGAAGAAAAGCCATGACAAACCTAAACAGTGTATTAAAAAGCAGAGACATCACTTTGCCAACAAAGATTCGTCCAGTTCGTTGGGATTGGAATAAAAAGGTTTCACTGCAATCCCAAAGAACGGCAATGCAAACTACTGCACAATTACACTCATTTCACATGCTAGCAAAGTAATGCTCAAAATCCTTCAAGCTAGGCTTCAACAGTATGTGAAATGTGAACTTCCAGATGTACAAGCTGGATTAGAAAATGCAGAGAAATCAGAGATCAAATTGCCAACATCTGTTGGATCTTAGGAAGACCTAGAGAATTCCTGAAAAGCATCTACTTCTGCTTCATTGACTACACTAAAGACTTTGTGTAAATCAAAACAAACTGTAGAAAAATCTTCAAGAGATGGGAATACTTTATCTGCCTTCTGCAAAACCTGTTAGCAGGTCTGTTTGCAACAGTTAGCAACAGAAATAGTTTGCTATAGTTAGAATCAATGGAAAATGGACTGGTTCAAAATTGGGAAAGGAGGATGTCAAGGCTATATATTGTCACCCTGCTTATTTAACTTCTATGCAGAGTATATCACGGAAATGCAGGGCCAAATGAAACACAAACTGGAATCAAGATTGTGGGGAGAAATATCAATAACCTCAGATATGGAAATGACACTACCCTCATGGCAGAAAGCGAAGAGGAACTAAAGAGCCCTTTGATGAAGGTGAAAGAGGAGAGTGAAAAATCTGGCTTAAAACTCAACATTCAAAAAATAAAGATCATGGCATCTGGTCTCAGCCCTTCATGGCAAATAGATGGGAAAACAATGGAAACAGTGACTGACTTTTTTTTTTTTTGACTGACTTTATTTTCTTGGGCTCCAAAATCACTGCAGATGGTGACTGCAGCCATGAAATTAAAAGATGTTTGCTCCTTGGAAGAAAAATAATGACAAACCTAGACAGCATATTAAAAGGTAGTGACATTATTTTGTTGAAAAGTGTCCATATAGTCAAAGCTATGGTTTTTCCAGTAGTCATGGACTCCTGGTTTTTCCAGTAGTCCAGTAGTATGAATGTGAGAGCTGGACAATAAAAAAGGCTGAGTGCTGAAGAATTGATGCCTTCAAACTGTGGTGCTGAGAAGACTTTTGAGAGTCCCTTGGACTGCAAGGAGATCAAACCAGTCGATTCTAAGGGAAATTGGAAGGACTGATGCTGAAGCTGAAGTCCAATACTTTGACCACCTGATGCAAAGGGCTGACTCATTGGAAAAGACTGATGCTAGGAAAGATTGAAGGCAGGAGGAGAAGGGGACAACATAGTATGGGATGGTTGGATAGCATGATTGACTCAATGGACATGTGTTTGAGCAACTTCTGGAGGTAGTGAAGGATAGGGAAGTCTGGCGTGCTGCAGTCCATGGGGTCACAAAGAATTGGTCATGACTGAGCAACTTAGCAACCACATGAGGATAATTGCTTTACAATATTGTGTTGGTTTCTGCCATGTAGAAACATGAATCAGCCATAGGTATACATATGTCTCCTCCATCTTGAATGTTCCTCCCACCTCCCATCCGATCCCACCCCTCTAGGTTGTCACAGAGCACCAGACTTGAGCTCCCTGCATCATACAGCACATTTCCACTGGCTGCCTAGTTTTACATATGGTAATGTATATGTTTAAATGCTATTGTCTCAATCTGCCCCACCCTCTCCTTCCTCTCCATGTCCACAAGTGTTCCCTATGTCTGTGTCTCCACTACTGCCCTGCAGATAGGTTCTTCACTACCATCTTCCTAAATTCCATATATATGTGTCAATATATGATATTTGTTTTTCTCTTTCTGACTTCCTACACTCTGTATAATAGACTCTAGGTTCACCCACCTCATTAGAACTCACTCAAGTGCATTCCTTTTTATAGCTGAGTAATATTCCATTGTGTATACATACCACAACTTTTTCATCCATCCATCGATGGACATCTAGACTGCTTCCATGTCCTAGATATAGCAAACAATGCTGCAATGAACACTGGGGTACGTGTGTCTTTTTCAGTTGTGGTTTTCTCGGGGTATATGCCCAGGAGAGGGATTGCTGTGTCATACAGTAGTTTTCACCTTCATGAATCACAGCGTTGTTGTGGCAAAGGTGCTTGCATAACTCAGTGAAGCTATGAGCCATGCTGCACAGGACCACCCAAGATGGATGAGTCATAGTAAGAGTTATGACGAAACATGGTCCATCGGATGAGAGAATGGCAAACCACTCCAGTATTCTCGCTGTGAGAACCCCATGAACAATACAAAAAGGCATATATATATATATATATATATATATATATATAAAACAGCAAAAGATGAGCCCCCCAGGTCAGAAGGTATCCAATATGCTACTGGGGAAAAGGGTACAGCAATTACTGATAACTCCAGAAAGAATGAAGCACCTGGGCCAAAGTGGAAAAGATGCTCAGTTGTGGATATGTCTGATGGTGAAAGTCAAGTCTGATGTTGTAAAGAAGGATATTGCATAGGAAATGGGAATGTTAGGTCCATGAATCAAGGTAAATTAGATGTGGTCAAGCAGTAGATGGCAAGAGTGAATATCGACATATTAGAAATCAGTGAACCAAAATGGATAGCAATGGGCAAATTTAATTCAGATGACCATTATATCTACTAATGTGGGCAAGGAACCCTTAGAAGCAATAGAGTAGCTCTTATAGTCAATAAAAGAGTCCAAAATGCAGTACTTTGGTGCAATCTCAAAAACAAAAGAATGATCTTGGTTCATTTTCCAAGGCAAAGCACTCAACATCAAAGTAATTCAAGTCTATGCCCCACTAATGTTGAAGAAGCTGAAATTGACCAGTTCTGTGAAGACCTATAAGACCTTCTAGATCTAACACCAAAAGAAAAAGATATCCTTTTCATCATAGGGGATTTGGATGCAAAAGTAAGAAGTCAAGAAATAACTGGAGTAACAGGCCAGTTTGGCCTTAGAGTACAAAACGAAGCAGGGCAAAGGCTAAAATAGTTTTGTCAAAGGAGCACACTGGTCATGGCAAATGCCTTTTTCCAACAATACAAGGGAAGACTCTACACATGGACATCACCAGATGGTCAGTACCAAAATTAGATTGATTACATTCTTTGAACCCCAAAATGGAGAAGTTCTATACAGTCAGCAAAAACAAGACCTGGAGCTGACTGTGGCTCAGATCAAGAGCTCCTTTTTGCAAAATTTAGGCTTAAAGGAAGTAGGGAAAACCATCAGGGCATTCAGATATGACCTAAATTAAATCCCTTATGATTATACAGTGGAAGTGATGAATAGATTTAAGGGATTAGATCTGGTAGAGAGAGTTCCTGAAGAACTATTGACAGAGGTCCATATACTGTACAGGAGGCAGTGATCAAAACTATCCCAGAAAAAAAGAAAGGCAAGAAGGCAAAGTGATTGTCTGAGGAGGCTTTACAAATAGCTGAGGAAAGAAGAAAAGTGAAAGGCAAGGGAGAAAGGGAAAGATATGCAACTGAATGCAGAGTTCCAGAGAATAGCAAGGAGAGATAAGAAGGCCTTCTTAAATGAAAATGCAAGGAAATAGAGGAAAACAATAGAATGGTAAAGACTAGAGATGAATTCAAGAAAATTAGAGCTATAAAGGGAACATTCATGCAAGGATGGGCACAATAAAGGACAGAAACTGTAAGAATCTAACAGAAAGAGAAGAAATTAAGAAGAGGCAAGAATACACAAGAGAACTATACCAAAAATGTTTTAACGACCCAAATAACCATGATGGTGTGGTGACTCGCCTACAGCCATATATCCTGGAGTGTGAAGTCAAATGGACCTTAGGAAGTATTACTATGAACAAAGCTAGTGGAGGTGATGGAATTTCAGCTGAGCTATTTAAAATCCTGAGAGATGATGCTGTTAAAGTGCTATATTCAATATGCCAGGAAATTTGCAAAACTCAGCAGTGGCCACAGGACTGGAAAAGGTCAGTTTACATTCCAGTTCCAAAGTATGGCAGTGCCAACCAAAGACTGTTTGTACTACCACACAATTGCACTCATTTCACAAGCTAGTAAGGTTATGTTCAAAATCCTTCAAGCTAGTTTTCTGAAGTACATGAACCGAAAACTTCCAGATGTACAAACTAGGTTTCAAAGAGGCAGAGGAACCAGAGATCAAATTGTGAACATTCACTGGACCCTGGAGAAAGCAAGGGAGTTCCAGAAAAACATCTACTTCTGCTTCATTAACTATGCTAAAGCCTTTGGCTGTGTGCTGTGTGGATCACAGCAAACTGGAAAATTCTTAAAGAGAAAGGAATTCAAGAACACCTTATCTGCTTTCTGAGAAACTATATGTAGATTAAGAAGAAACAGTTAGAAACAGACTTGGAACAACAGACTGGTTCAGAATTGGGAATGGAGTATGACAGGGGTGTTTATTGTCACTCTGCTTATTAAACCTATATGTAGGGTACATTATCCGAAATGCCAGACTAGATGAAGCATAAGCTGGACTCAAGGCTGCTGGGAGAAATATCAACAACCTTAGATATGCAGATGATAGCACTCTAATAGCAAAAAGCCTTGATGAGGGTGAAAGAGAAGACTGCAAAAACAGGCTTAAAATTCACCATCATCCATTGGATCATAGAAAAAGTGAGAGAATTCCAGAGAAACATCTACTTCTGCTTCACTGACTACACAAAAGCCTTTGACTATGTAGAACACAGCAAACTGTGGAAAATTCTTAAAGAGATGGGAATACCAGACCACCTTACTTGCCTCCTGAGATATCTGTATGCAGGTCAAGAGGCAACAATTAAATCAGACATGGAAAATGGACTGGTTCCAAAATGGGAAAGGAGTATGTCAAGGCTGTATATCACCCTGCTTATTTAACTTATATGCAGAGTATGTCATGCAAAATGGTGGGCTGGATGAAGCACAAAGATTGTGGGGAGAAATATCAATAAACTCAGATATGCAGATGATACCATCCTTATAGCAGAAAGCAAAGAGGAACTAAAGAGCCTCTTGATGAAGGTGAAAGATGAGAGTGAAAAAGCTGGCTTAAAACTCAAAGNCCAACCAGTCCATTCTGAAGGAGATCAGTCCTGGGATTTCTTTAGAAGGAATGATGCTAAAGCTGAAGCTCCAGTACTTGGGCCACCTCATGCGAAGAGTTGACTCATTGGAAAAGACTCTGATGCTGGGAGGGATTGGGGGCAGGAGGAGAAGGGGACGACAGAGGATGAGATGGCTGGATGGCATCACGGATTCGATGTACGTGAGTCTGAGTGAACTTCAGGAGATGGTGATGGACAGGGAGGCCTGGCGTGCTGTGATTCATGGGGTCGCAAAGAGTCGGACATGACTGAGTGACTGAACTGAACTACATTGTTGTGTATATATTGGGTTATATAAAATATATTATTAAAAATTAAATTTACACAGTTCTTTTTATGTTTCTTAATATGACTACTTCAAAATTTTAAACTATATATTTGGCTCACATCCTATTTATATTGGAAAGTGCTCACTCAAACTTTATCTAGAAAAAAATAAGCAAACTGCTGGCTTTTGGGCAAGACTGTCATACAACCAAAAGAATAATTTTTTGATTATTATAAACATTTTAATATTTTTAATTGGCATATAATTGCTTTACAATGTTGTGCTAGTTTCCACTGTACAACATGAATCAGCCGTAAGTACACAAATATCTGGTCCCTCTTGAGCCTCCTTTCCACTCTTCCATCCCACTCCTCCAGGTCATCACAGAGCACTGAGCTGAGCTTTCTGTGCTATAGAGCAGCTTCCCACTAGCTATTTTACACACGGTAGCATATATATCCAACATGATTTTACACATCGTAGCATATAGATCCAAACAGTCCATCCTAAAGGAAATGAGTCCTGAATATTCATTGGAACGACTGATGTTGAAGCTGAAACTCCAATACTTTGGCCACCTGATGTGAAGAACTGAGTCACTGAAAAAGACTGAAGATTGAAGATTGAAGGCGGGAGGAGAAGGGGATGACAGAGGATGAGATGGTTGGATGGCATTACCGATGCAATGGATGTGAGTTTGAGTAGGCTCTGGGAGTTGGTGATCGACAGGGAAGACTGGCATGCTGTAGTCCATGGGGTCTCAAAGAGTCGGAAGATTGAAGATTGAAGGGATGCTGAAGATTGAAGATTGAAGGCGGGAGGAGGATGACAGAGGATGAGATGGTTGGATGGCATTACCGATGCAATGGATGTGAGTTTGAGTAGGCTCTGGGAGTTGGTGATCAACAGGGAAGACTGGCATGCTGTAGTCCATGGGGTCGCAAAGAGTCGGACATGACTGAGCGACTGAACTGACTGAGCATACATGTCAATGCTACTCTCTCAGTTTGTCCCACTCTCCCCTTCCCCCATGGCCACGTCCATTCTCTATGTCTGCATCTCTATCCCTGCCCTGCAAACAAGTTCATAGGTACCATTTTTTTAGATTCAAAGGAATAATTTTTTTAAAAAAGATGAACCTGGTAGTCCTGTGGAAGAGGCAACAAGGAAGATTTGCAGGGAAACTAGCAAGAGATAATGATGGCCAAAACTAGGTTGATGGCAGGGGAGGAAGAGATGCTGTATGAAAGAGGAATGAAAAATGAAAAATCAACAGGACCATCTGGCATGGGGATCCAAGAGGAGAAATGCAGGAAGGGACTACTTACAGTCCTTAAAGAAATATAATTTTTTCTTAACCTCTTCTAAATCTGGGGCCTACAACCAAAAAATATAAAGTCATTCAGATATGCAGAGACACCAATTTGAGATGCACACAATTAAGCCCAGCAATTGTCTTCCCTTAGGGAGGATGGCCCTGCTCTGACAGTCTGTCTCAGAAGGGGAAGATATGATTCAGTTATGCCTAGCAATAATAGAGAATATTCATTAAATACTCAAGTGCCAAGTACTATTTTAAGGACTTTCAGTAAACTTCCTCTTTCTGTCTACAATGCTATGAGATAGATAACAAGGGAAAATTTAACATTACTTAAATTTGGGAATTAGAAATATAGCAATTAACTTTTCATTCTCACAGGCAACAGAGTGTGGCACAATGGAAGGACAGAAAGTGGAAGAGCTTATCACTCAGGAACATTTTCCACCCCTACCCTGAAATAGATCCAGGTATTCTAATCAAGATTTTACAGGCATGATGCAGTGCTAAATAACCCAGGAATGCAAAGTTGGAACAGACTGGCACCATAAAGTGCCAGACTCTGTGCTAAGGCCTTCTTAAATAGCATCTGAGATCATCCTCACAACAAATCTATGAGCCTGGTATTGCTTATTTTAGAGGAAATGAGATGTAGAGTCAGTGATCCCGAGCAACTAGCCCAAGGTCAGACAAAGATGACTTATTTAAAAATGTACACATGAGTATGGGAGGTTCCAAAGTAGGGACAATGTGGCCAGTGTTTAAGGACATAAAGCCTCCACCTGGAACTATTTAGAAGACAGGCTAATTCCCTGGTCTGAGAATGAAAAAAAAACAATCAGTATCCACTGTCCTTTGCTACCAGAAGGGCTCTAGAGGGCAGAGGGATCAGGATTATTTAAAATCACTGGTAATGACAAATCCAAGGTTCTATGTGATAGTTTCTTCTAGATTAAGGTCCTATAATTCAGGATTGGGACCCAGGTGCAAAGGAGGTAATTCAAAAACATCCTTTGTGGAAGGAAAGGGCCAGCATGAGAGAAAAACTATTTTGCCACAGGTAATCCACATGGAGATACCACTGACTGGGTGGGGTGGCGGGGAGTGGTATCTGCCCAGCCCATGCTCGCTCTCTCTTCCCTCCTCTCTGAAAACTGCCCCCTCCCACAGCAGGGGTATACCCCTGAAGCCATGTTTATACCCATGAAATGAAAAGTTCCAGCCCAGCTGCCATCTCCCTGGTTATAGGTGACTTGATCAAGCAGATTCTTGCTCCTAGGAATCAAGCACTCTCAAGACGAAGTTCCACAGAGGGCTTCAGCTGGGAACTGGAGGAAACATGAGGAGTTAAAGGTACCGTCTTGCACAAGTGTGTCTGCCCAAGTGAAGAGAACAGCAAAGGAAGCCAGGCTGCAGAGAGAGAAGAATGAAGCTGATACACAAGGAAAAGTTATAATGAGGAGCAATACAGTTCAAGAGAGGGTATTGAGAGTTACTTCTGACCCCGGTGACCCCTCATGAGGCTCCACCCTGCTACTTCTTGCCTTTGGCTTCTGAGACAGCCTTACATTTCCCCAAAGTTCTGGCAGGTTCCACTGTTTGTTTGTTTAAGCTATTTTGGGCAGGTTTCTGACTCTGTCAGCCTAAAAGAAAGACATTAAGACTTTACGTTGGAGAGGTTTCCTAAAAGAGATTGAGAGGGTAACAGGCAGGAAGGCCAGGTGTCTCCAAATGGAGGAAAAAGTCTGCAAGTGTCAGACATTTTATCTCTCTTAAGAGGCAGGAGGAAACAGACTAGGAAACAGGAGAAAACAGACTTCTCTATACAAATTTAAAAGGAGGTTTCTCTTAAAATTCTGTGTTGCCATAATGACACCTGGTTTCACTTGAAGTTAACCATTGCCTTTTTCTTATGGAAATACTTGTCTTAAGATATGCTAATGTACTATGCATTTACCCCAAACTCTGTCTTCAAGTCGGTTCCGCCTTTTGGGCTCAGAACCTACTTGATAGACCAGTATGTTATACTTCGATATTGTTCCTCTAATCTATGTAAATAAAACTATTTGCTAGGTGATCTGCCCTTCTTTAAGATCCAAGTTAATCAATTTATGGCCCAAGATAAACCATTTAGAGCCAAGATTATCCCAAAATACATCTTATGGGTGAGGGGCCTGGGGCCATTCTAAGTTTTGAGACATTCCTTTCTTTTGTTAACAGACTATATAACATCCAGCTAAACACTAGCAGGGGGGCACTCTTTCTGCCCCCTTCTGATGTCTATGTCAGAAGCTCTCTCTATCTCCTTTATACTTTAATAAAACTTTATTATACAAAAGCTCTGAGCAATCAAGCCTCGTCTCTGGCCCCGGATTGAATTCTCCTCCGGAGGCCAAGAATCCCGGCATCGTAATTCAACAACAACCTTTCAAGATGATGGAGTTGTTTCACAAACACTCAATCTGGAAACCATCTATTTTTATCTGGAACTCAAAGAGCTTATGAACTCTAAGGATATAAATTACTTAGGACAAAGAAATCACCTAAATATCATTGAAGCAAGGGGATGACTATGTCAATTATGGTATATCAATCTGAAGGAAGTTTCTACTACAAAAAAAAAAGCAATTAGTAGGAAGACCTATGCTTCAATCTGGAAAAACACCAATACACAATATCAAACAAAAATATAGAACTACATCTGCCATAATTAAAAACACTGTACCTAAAAATCACATACTGAAGAGGCCTAATAATAACAAAAACAACAATGATAATACCACCACTGGATTTATCAGTGATGGGTTTACAGGTGATTTCCCTTCCTTTGTCTGCCAATATTACTCTATTTAGTAAACACAATTCATACTAATTAATTCAATTAATATAATTTAAAAATTTAACAGAAACTACTCTACCTCAGGACTAACTGAAGAACATCAAGGCTGAGCCAACTGATGACCCATCCCTCATTCTGGGAGTCGATTGCCCTGGAAGTTATCTAGTCCAAACCCACTCCACTGACCATGGCTGAGGATCTAAGGTGAAAAAATGAAGAAATGTCAAGAAGTCAGAGTCCATATGCTTTGAAATGCCTCCCTTAGAAGGTAGACGTGAACATTAAATAAGTTAAGACATGCCAAGTGCCTGGCACAGCGCCTGGCATATAGTAAGTGCTCAACCATGGTTAATGAATGTATAGTCAATTCCTATTATTTGCAGAATCCTTATCTGTGAACTTGCCTATCACTAAAATTGATCTGTAACCCCAAAATCAACACTTTAAGGTGCTTTCATGGGCACGCACACAGCAGTGAAAAACATGAACCATCTGAGACACATGCTCCATCTGAGGTCAAACCAGGTTAACACTCTGCCTTCTTGTTTCAGCTCTTTATACAACTGTTCTTTTCATGGTATATTTACTGTCACCTCTTTCTGCATTTTTACGGGTTTCTTTTGTTGGTGGTGGTGATTTTCCCATTTAAAACGTGTAGCAGTACTGGCTTGTATTCCTAGGAATAAGAAGGCTGTGATGTGCCTTATAGAGAAAATGCAAATACCAGACAAACTTCATTCAGGCAAGAGATAGAGCTGCCTATATAGTACAGGCTGTTGGCCTGGAGTTCAACCTTAATAAATCAACAGTATGCATAGGATAAAGGTCCCTTTAAACAAAGACACACAAAACAGGTTATGGTTTTATTGGCTGATGAAAATGTCGGCACCAGAAGTTTGCCAGAACCTATTTCCCATTTGAGCAATGGTTCAACCAGTCTGTGAGATGCAATCGGAAAGGTTCAGTGTCTGAGGTGAGTCAAAAGAACACAGATAATGAGAATCAACTGAAAATGTAGATGAGTATGAGCACCTTTCTCACTAACATTAGTAACAAGAATCTCAGCCTGCTGACTAGAAAGTTACTTGTCTCATCTAAAAATAGCTTGCTAAATGCAGAGTGCCAGGGGCATTTTGGGATGAGTTCAGAAAAGATCCCTATAGAGTATGCTGCTCTAGACTACAAAGGCATGAGTCCTCAAAGAGATCCTAGTGGAATTGTGGCATCGAATACAAAAATCAGATCATCAACCAATTCACTTTGTTACATACATATATGTATTTTATGGGTATATTGCATAGAAAAAAGTCTAGAAGGACATTCAACAAAATGTTAATAATATATTTCTGAGAGCTGTTTTTTTCTTCTGAAAAAATACTGAAAGACATGGAAGAAAACAATAGATATAAAAGTTCAAAAACTCAAAATATACTGTCTCAAGTCTCACTGCCATTGAATGGCTACTGAGCACTTGTTAAGTGGCTAGTTCAAATGGAAATGTGCTCTAAGTGTAAAATACACACTGATTTCAAAAACTTAGGGAAAAAAAGAATGTAAAACATCTCAATTACTTTTATGATTAATATTTTTATAATGATTACATGTTAAAATGATACATTTTAGATATCTCAGGTTTAGTAAAATAACTATTAAAAGTAAGTTCACCTGCTCTTTTTACTTTTAAAATGTGGTTACTAGATAATTTTAAGTTACACATGTGTTCTTATGTCATATTTACATTGGACACTGGGTTTCTAGTGAAACACTGGACTCTAGTCGTCTCTCATTTTTAGGGTAACAGGTCAAAATTATAATAAAACAAAAGGATGGCATCTGTGGCACAGACTGAGAGTTGCCTCTATCTCCAGCTAAAGAATTACACTTGCTACAAGGGATGATCAGAAACCTAAATTCTGCTCTGTGAGATGCAACTGGAAGTTTTGTGTATGTGTGACTTTTAGGAAGTCTCCTTAAATTAGAGGTGGCTTGCAAGTCTTTTTCTCCCTACAACATCTTACTGCCTAGAATGTGGACTCAATGGCTGATACTCTAGCAGTCATCTTGGTCAGTGAGTTTGACGGTCACAACTTAAACATGGCATGGTGGTAAGTTAGAAATATTCTGACCTATCTCCAAATTTCTCCTACTTAAGGGAGAAATAATTTTCTATGGTGTTAAGCTAGTGTTATTTTGGAATTTTCCATTATGTGCTCTGATTAGAAACTGACCTTTGAGTTACTCTGGACAGATGCTATCAGCAAAGACAGCTTCCTCTGCAGCTCCTGCAAGTCCTTTGAAGTACTCGGGGGCTCTTCTTTCGCCATCCTGAAACCCACTTCAGTCTCTTTAAGGATCAATTCTACCAGGAAGCTCTTCAATGCAGGGCACAGTCAAATCTCTCATGTCACCTTGTCTCTTGTTGTCACTGGAGGAAATGAAAAGTATCTTAAACCATTAGTGGCCTTCTCTTGGTTGACCCAACGAGGGCTTCTACTGTCCTCACACACTGATGATGGGCATAGAGATGAAGGGTAACCGGGCAATACCCATCAAAATATCAAATTGTACACCCCTTGACCCAAAAATTTATTTTCCAGGAACCTGAAGGAAACAATCAGTTATATCAAAACATGCCAAAAGGATGTGCGATTATCTCTGTTTACAATACACACTTAATAGTAAAACAACAGGAAGAAGTTGTCTACTGATAAGAACTAGGTTGCTGCTGCTGCTGCTGAGTCGCTTCAGTGGTGTCCGACTTTGTGCGACCCCATAAACGGCAGCCCACCAGGCTCCGCTGTCCCTGGGATTCTCCAGGCAAGAACACTGGAGTGGGTTGCCATTTCCTTCTCCAATGCATGAAAGTGAAAAGTGAAAGTGAAGCCTACCAGGCTTCTCCATCCATGGGAGTTTCCAAGCTATTATGATAAATTCATACAGTGGAGTATTGTATAGCCATTAAGATGACGTTGATATTTAATGAAAATATGTTTATGATGTGAAAAAATTATAAAATATCGATTATTACATTTTATGTATATGTCCATAATACAAAATACATATATCTCTAGTAAAATAAAAGATCTAGATGCACATATAACAAAATGTTAATGGTATCATCTCTGAGAGCTTATGTTAATTTTTTTAGCCTGATAAAATGCTGAAAAGAATACAGAAGAAAGTAAGGCTGAAGACACTATTTCGAGTCCCACTGCCTTTTTTTTTTTTTGCCAGAAAGCCTTCTCAAACATATGACCGTGGCCAATTTCTTTATTTACTACCCACACTAAATACGTTGGCTTCCAATTACACTGTGCCATAAATTACTCTCTATTTACTTGTAAGTCTCATTTCCATAACAAGAGAGGGACAAACTTTGCCACAATTATACTCTGTGACTCAATGGCCTGGAATTTCCAGGACTGTCCCAATAATAAAAGCTGTTTGTTAAATTATATATCTACTTTTTAAACCCTTTTTATATAAACAAATACATTATTATTTTATATTTTCCAGAACAACACTGTAAGGCTGGGCTGGATACAGAGATATCTTTTCCATTATTCCTTACAACTTATCTCCCGACCTATGGCACAAATGCTAAAAGATTCTATCACAGTGGACAAAAGTAACTGAGAGACGTTCACATTTATTTACCATACTCAACATCCCACATGGTAATTGTGTGAGATGGGAAGTGATGATGGTGGTTTAATCAGTAAATCATGTGGAATCTCGGGACCCCATGGACTGTAGCCTGCCAGGCTTCTCTGTCCATGGGATTTCCCAGGCAAGAATACTGGTGTTCTTCTCCAGGGGATCTTCCTAACCTAGGGACTCAACTCCCCTAATCTCAAATCTGCAACGGACAGGAACAAGCCCAGCTCCCGTCACTGGTTCCCATGGCCTTGGAAACCTAGGGGCCATCCGGACCGGTTTGGGAAGTTCAACGTGGATAGAGTGGGTAGAAAGCCATTGGCCACAGCCGTAAAATACAATCAGCCGGCCACCAATCCCCAGCTCCCCTAGTCAGTCACACCTCAGAGGGGCTTCCTCAAGCAAAGACAGGTCTCAGGAGGAGGGAAGAGGGCAACCCCTTAATCCAACGCAGCGCACAGTTCCCCGCCTTCTGCCTTCTCCAGGCCTTCCGGGCTGAGCCAGGAAAACACAAGCCAACCCGCCCTTTCCCTTCCACGGCCCACCCGCTAAAAGCCCCCCTCTCTTCCTCGCCCACCCCTCCCGGGACAAACGGAAACCCTGAACGTTCCAGCCGGGATGGAGAGAAGT
>SJYV01028241.1:432036-502745 GCA_006410875.1 Neotragus pygmaeus | reverse complement strand
TCCTTGCCCCGCCCCTCCCCTCCCCTTCGCTCGGCTCCAGCTCCTGCCGCTCTCCCAGGGCTGCCTCCTTCAGTATTTTGGAGCTTCCGGGAGAAACCCGAGCGAGGAGCACGTGAGGAAACCAAGGCTCAGAGAGAGTTGCCGTTCCTACACTCTTGGCTTGTGGTGAGGGTGCCCCGGCCATCTCTGAGAGAGGTGAACTGCCAGGTATAAATGGGTTTTCCCAGGGTCTTAGGGCTTCTGCCTAAATACCCTGAGCTGCCTCTTCTGGAAGCATCTCTGGAGCTCAGGACAGACAAGTGATGAGCCGGTTCCTTTTCTGGAAGGTTTTCACCACTACTTCTCAAAAGCAAACATCGTGAGTCAATGTGATCCTTAAAAATTCTGTTAGATTAGTATCTCCGTTTTATACATAAAAACGTCTAATCCCCAGCCAGAATGCATGTTCCCTGACCTGAAATCCCGCCCTATAGTAGGGTTTTTCAAGAGACAGCGCCGTTGACATTTTGGGCAGAAAAGTTCTGTGTTGAGGGGACTGTCCTATGCATTGTAGGATGTTTAGCAGCATACCTGACCTCCAACCACTAGATGCCAGTAGTACTTTCCTTCCCTGCAAACAACCAAAAATGTCACCAAACATCAGCAGATGTTCCCCTTCACCGTTGTCTAGGTTGAGAACAACTGCCATAGAACATATTGGTGAAGACAGTGAACCGGGGCCCAACAATGCGAGACTCTGGTCCCAAGTCAGACTCTTACTATGTGACCATGGAAGAGCTACCTCTCTGAGACCACTTCATGTGTAAAATGGAGAGAAGGATAGACTTGAGAAATTGGTCCGCTACTGCACAGTTCTCAGGTTCCATCCATCCGGGGACATGTATTGATCTATTTTCATCTGTGACTTGGGTCAATAGCCACTTAGAAAATAGTTCTTTAAGAAAGAGAAAAGCAGTCACAGGGTTGTAGTGAGGACTGGTGCAATAACAGCTGTAAAGAACTTAGAACCTATCAGGAACATGGGAGGAGCCCAGAAATATTTAATGTATTGGGCTTTTTAAAACCTATGTTTTTCCAAAGTTATTTGGGTTTTTTTTTTCTTTTTTTTATTGCAGTATAGTTAGTATATAACATATGACATGTAAGTATTAGTTTTGGGTGTATGACAATGATTCGATATTTGTTTATATTGCAAAATAATCATCACAATAACCATAGTTAACATCTGTCACCATATACAGTGACAGAATTTTTTTCTTGTGATGAGAACTTTAAAGATTTACTCTATTCTCAACTTCAAATAAGTGATACAGTTTTTACTTCTTTCACTGATTTTGCCCATCCATCAAAGATGTATTAGTTCTACCAACTAATATTTCTAGAAATAATCAGGCTAGTGAATTGAGAAATAAGCTTACGGTACATAATAATAATAAGCTAAAGTATCCTTCTCTAACTCCTAACTCTGCAAGAGCCAAGAAAGGGAGAAGCTAATGGTAAAGATAAGAGGACCAACAGATGTGACCCTAAATTTTTACGTTTCGGCCAGTTCTGTCTGGTTTCATGCCTTTTGTTCAGCTGAGGTGTGATGGTTGCCCCACCCAGGAAAGAGTTGGTTATTTTTTTTCTTATTATTTTGGAGGGGTTTTTCCTTTAGAACATAACTGAATCCCTCTTTCCCTGGTGGGTGTTGCTTTGGAAAGCTGAAGTCAGGCCTCCATTGGAAATTTTGTTCAAGGATGCCATCTAGGGGTGACTCTGTGAATCTTCTATTTCCTTCCACTCCCATTTTTGCCCAGACACAGATTTTGCTTTTTCTTGTGTGCTGGCTGACTCCTGTACAACACTATATATTCCCTGATGGTGGGAATCTTAGCATCTATTTTCAACACAAGGACTTGGCTCTTGCTGTGTTATGGGTCAATAAAATAAATCCATGTGCAGCTTCTTCTACACCTTGCCACAGTTACTTACCCTCGCTAAGAACTATTTTCAGCTTCAGTAAAGATCTGCCAGAAGCACTGGACCCTGAATTAGAAATATGTGAAAAATTCCGGCAATAGATTGAGACACTGAACTGTTAACAAAGATGAAGATAACCTAGAACCGAGCTGACCTCTTCTCCCATATTGCCAGATTTAGTGAATAAAAATATAGGACACCCAGTTCAGTTTGAATTTCAGGTGAGCAACAGATAACTTTTTAATATGAGTATGTATGGGCATCCTGTNTGAACTGTTAACAAAGATGAAGATAACCTAGAACCGAGCTGACCTCTTCTCCCATATTGCCAGATTTAGTGAATAAAAATATAGGACACCCAGTTCAGTTTGAATTTCAGGTGAGCAACAGATAACTTTTTAATATGAGTATGTATGGGCATCCTGTATTTTATTTGGCAACCCTATATGCCTGAAGGTAAGGGATTTGAGGCCTGCATCCTCACTTGGAAATTACTGAACAGCAGATTAAGTTAGCAAACAATTCTGGTGCTAGTCAGGTGGTATGGGTTAGAAGAGAGGTGATGGAATTTTCATTCTCTTTGGCAGATATTTTATTTATTTTCTATCTTTCTTCAGACTACATGTAGGCTTTTGGTTAAAACCATGGAGCAGATACCATAATCAAGTTCCAACTTTGCCATTGACCTAGCTGAGTGGCTATGCAAATTACTTAACCTCCCTGTTTCTCAGTTTCCTCAGTTATAAAACTTGGGATAATTGTGTTTATCTTCTCAAATTGTTGAGAAGATTTGGAAACATGATGCTCATTAAGTACTTAACCACACTGCCAGCAGCTGATATATATCAAGAAATGAAAGCTATGATTATTACTTTGATGTTTTTGTATACACATAGACTTAAAGCACACAAAATTTAAGGTGTGCTTAAAATTAAAATTTAAAATTTAAAGCACACACACCCACAAGGTCATGGGGTTCATGGTTGCCCTACCAGGCCCTTTCTAAAGCACTTTATTTTGTTGGATTACAGCTGCTTTTTTTTCGTGTGTGTGAGACATGGATTTTCATATCCTTTTATAGGAGACTTAGTAATAAGCCTCTATGCACCCGCAAGGTCATGGGGTTCATGGATACCCTACCAGGCCCTTTCTAAAGCACTTTACTTTGTTGGATTACAGCTGCTGGGTTTTTGTGTGTGTGTGTGTGAGACATGGAGTTTCATATCCTTTTATAGGAGACTTAGTAATAACCCCATTTCTGTCTAAAGTCTCAAACCCTGTCAGTGGCTCATTTATTCTAAACACTATTTGAAGCTGTTATGCATACTTTACGGTAGAGATTGCAAGTGTAAGGAATGAGGAGCCTCAAGGTTATTTTCTAAGAATGGAAAGCCAAACTTTGAGGAAGAAGTAAGAAGGAGAAATAGAAATACCTAGTACTATATAATGCTCATCGTAAGATCTAGAAATGTTTGTACTCTGGGCAGGCACTTTATGGAAAGAACACTGAACTCTGGAGTCATAAGGACAGGGTTCAAATTGTGTCAGCACTACTTGCGAGTCCTGGCAACTTGGATAAGTTATATATTTTTCTCAGTGTTTGTTTCATCAATCATAAAATGGTAACATCATGGAGTTTGGGGGGAAATTGAATGAAAAAACATATATAGAAGCATGTCTCCCAAAAGAGGTCAGTAAATCGAATTTGGGAGAAGGCAATGGCACCCCACTCCAGTACTCTTGCCTGGGAAATCCCATGGATGGAGGAGCCTGGAAGGCTGCAGTCCATGGGGTCGCTGAGGGTCGGACACGACTGAGCGACCTCACTTTCACTTTTCACTTTCATGCACTGGAGAAGGAAATGGCAACCCACTCCAGTGTTCTTGCCTGGAGAATCCCAGGGACAGTGGAGCCTGGTGGGCTGCCGTCTATGGGGTCGCACAGAGTCATACACGACTGAAGTGACTTAGCAGCAGCAGCAAATCGAATTTGATTTTAAAAGAATTTTGAAAGTGACCACTTAACATGTGGTTTGAATGTCTGTGTGCTGTGCTTAGTTGTTCAATTGTATCTGACTCTTTTCAACCAGGTTGGGGCTCCTCTGTCCATGGGGATTCTCCAGGCAAGAATACTGAAGTGGGTTTCCGTGCCCTCCTCCAGGGGATCTTCCCAATCCAGGGATTGAATGGCGTAGCACTTAATCATACCTTTCATGTATGAGCATATATGTGTATGTGTTTCTGTGTTTATCATGAGAATGATGTTTAGACACATTTACAGACTGCCTACTGTGTTGAGTGACCAAACTGTCCCAGTCTGCCCAGGACTAAGGGAGTTCCCAGGAAACTGGGACAAGTTGGTCATCCTTCTACTACGTGCAAATTGCTTTACAGGCATTATCTCATTAAACTCTCAAACCCACCTATGAGGTAGGTTGTCACATTTTTGGCATTTTACATTATCAAGGATGCTTGGAGAGATCAAGCAGTTTACTCAAGCCACATAGCTAATTAAATGGGAAGGGCAGAATCTGAACCCAGACCTGTATGACTCTAGGACCCAGGAATTTAACCACCACTCTGTGTGCATTGGGCTTCCCTTGTGGTCAGCTGGTAAAGAATCCCTCTGCAATGTGGGAGACCTGGGTTTGATCCCTGGGTTGGGAAGATCCCCTGGAGAAGGGAACAGCAGCTACCCACTCCAGTATTCTGGCCTGGAGAAGTCCATAGACTGTATAGTCCATGGGGTTGCAAAGAGTTGGACACAACTTAGCAACTTTCAGTTTTCTCTGTGCTTTTAGACCCCTCCAAAGGCATAGCCTCTAATTGCCTCTCACCACCTGGATCATTGCTAAACACCTTCCCACCTTCCTTTCTGTCACCACAACTTCCTGCTGCCCAGAGGGCCTCCGGCAAAGGGAGAGACCTGGACACAGAGCTGACTCAAGCCCAGTCTTGTATCTGGGCACAGCAGAGGCCCCTCCTTCCCTAGCAACAGACGCCGAAGCCTTGTGACTGGCTCCAGGACCCAAATACAAGCTCCTCCAGTGTTAAAACAAGCCGTGAGGAGGAGAAAAGAAGAAGTCAAAAAAGAAGAGAGATAGTTTGGTGAGTTGCTTCCTCCCTCTTCTCTGTGTTAGTGTGTAACTGTGCTTCAGATTTTCCTCTACTGTGAACTCAGTGTGTTCCTGGAAAAGTTCCAAGAGAGGGGCCCCTCAGTGGAAGGGAAGTGCGGCCTTTGCAGGAAGCCACAGCACAGGGCCAGCAGAACCCCAAGGCTACTGTTTCATTCTTGAGCTTTCGTTTCTCTCCTCTCCTACCAAGAAACTGCTCAGTGGGCTGAAGTCTATGACCTCAGAGAGGCAGCCCTGTGAACAGAGCTTTCAGAACATCTGTAAAGTTCCATCATCTGTGACATCCCCATTATTCTATAAGGAAGTGTGAATCTCAGAGCCACTGACAGAAGAGGAAAAAACGGAGAGAGCTCGTTGTTCCTTTTTCTAATAGCTCCAGTTAGAATGGACAACATGAATGACATGGATTGCACATCTCAGAAGGTAGGCATGAATTTTAAAGTGTGTTTCTTTTTTTTGTTCAGTTCAGTTCAGTTGCTCAGTTGTGTCCAACTCTTTGCAACTCCATGGACTGCAGCACGGCAGACTTCCCTGTCCATCACCAACTCCTGGAGTTTACTCATACTCCTGTCTATCGCGTTAGTGATGCCATCTAACCACCTCATCCTCTGTTGTCCCCTTCTCCCGCCTTCAATCTTTCCCAGCATTAGGGTCTTTTCAAATGAGTCAGTTTTTCGCATCAAGTGGCCAAAGTATTGGAGTTTCAGCCTCAACATCAGTCCTTCCAATGAATATTCAGGACTGATTTCCTTGAGAATAGACTGGTTGGATTTCCTCGCAATCCAGGGGGCTCTCAAGAGTCTTCTGCTACACCACAGTTTAAAAGCATCAATTCTTTAGTGCTCAGCTTTCTTTATACCTGCAGTATTTTCAGCATATAGGGAATTTGAAAGTGGGTAGGAAGGAGGCATTTCAATCACAAACCAATAGCCGTATTAGATCTCCTTGACCAAGCATGTGCATGCCTGCACACTCCATCCCTTCAGTCATGTCTGACTCTCTTCAGCCCTATGGACTGTCCCCACCAGGCTCCTCTTCCATGGGATTCTCTAAGTGAATATACTGGAATGGGTTGCCTTGCCCTCCTCCAGGGATATTACCAACCCAGGGATTGGACCCATGTCTCCTGCATCTCCTGCATTGCAGGCAGATTCTTTACCCACTGAGCTGCCTGGGAAGCCCCTGACCAAGCATGTATATTAATTTTTTGTTGTTGTGTCCTTGAATTATGTTTTGTGATTCATTAGGCTTTTGGACATCTTCAGATTTTGTTGAGAAAATTTCAGGAATAGACACCTTTCTTTCCCTTCCTTTCCAAGGCTATTAGACCATATGTTCCATCCAACAGCTCCCAACACTGGATGTACGTAAGAATATACTGGGGAGTCTCTTGAAAATGTGGAGATTTAGCCTCATTCCCAAAGATTCTGATTCAGAATGTCTGAAGTAGAGCCCTGCAATCTGTATTTTTAGCTAAGATCCTAGCGATTCTGCTGTTCTGGTCCTCAAGTGAGCATTTGGGAACTGTTTCCATGCAAGACTTGCAAACATCATGTACAGTTAGAAATAAGGCATTTGAAAGGAAGAGTTTTACTCAATCTAAGTGGCAGAATCCTGGTGGAAAAGATCCATTAGGTTGCTGTATATTGAGGTATCCAGAGGAGCATTTTAAATCAAAATTTTGTAAAATTAAAGTTGATTTGTTGAGGTGGAAAAAAGTGAATTTGTTGACAATTACTAAGCCTACCCCCAAAGTGAAAACGCTCTGCTATTTACCAGAGAGAACACTTAAGCATTAATATTTTTAACAAACTGTTCTGGGTAGCCACATAGGTCTTAGAAATCTCCATCTCTTTCACCTTGAAGGGGCCACAGAGAGTTCTTAACCAAGTATGTTTAAGAAAACTCTTTTTGTTCTATGAATTGACTTCTAGATCTGCTGATCTTGTATGTGTCCCATGTATGCCTGTTCCATGAACTGAGCTGTTTTCTGCTATCATGGTTTTTACAGTTCTATAAGTCTTAGTCTGTGCCTGTGAACCAGCTCAAAGTTTAATTTGTTTCTCAGAGGTTTGGCTTCTCTCCATTATGTTCTGAAAAATGCTCAATGTTAGTTTGCTTTCTTGCAAAATGTTGTTTTGCTTCCGCTCCAGTATTCTTGTCCAGAGAATCCCGTGGAGAGAGGAGCCTGGGGTGGGGTACAGTCCACGGGGTCAAAAAGAGTCAGACATGACTGAAAGCGACTTGGCACTAGCACTAGCACTTTCTTTATTATCCCAAGAATGGCTTTTCTCCTTGTATGATGACTCAGCCCCCTCTGTGTCCATCTCTTGGCTGACCAGCTCTCAGTATAGAGGGACATAAATACGTCTGACTCGAATTCAAAAAGGAATCTATGGGCTTAAGTAACTGAGAAGTCCAAGTTGGAGTCCAAGTGATGTCACTGAGAGTCTTTCTCATTCTGGTGCTCTGCTTTATGGTGGTTTTAGTCTAAGGAAGCCTTTTTTGTTTTTTTCACATAAAGCAAAGATGGCTCTTTAGACTCTTTCACAGTGGCTCTAGCAAAAGTGTCAGGAACAGCTATGATCAGCCCCTCCTTGGGTCACATGACTATCCCTGAACGAATCATAGTGTCTGGAGGGAGAGAGTATTCTGATTGGCCAGACCTGTATCACATGCTCTGGCCTGGACTGAGGTGCTGGACACTCTACAACATGGACTGAAATTGGAGTAGAGCCAGTTATGTCCACTAGGGCTATATTCTGCCTGCTTTGCTAGTAAGAGTAACTTTCCAATATGTCTGAGGACTGAAATCAGGTTTATCCTAACCATAAACAGAAGCATGAATGCCAAGACACCTCCTGAATAATGTTAATATTCTCAACTGCAGAAGGTCAGGGTTTTTTGGTTTAACTACTCGTTCCCTCTCTTGTAACTTAAGATGTCCAAAATCTGTTTTTGTTTATTGTTTTTTAATGAAGACTTTCATTTGAAACAGATTTAAAAGTTAGGCCAAGGGAAATATTACCACAGACCATAAAAACTTCTTGCTTGCCAAGACAAAATGCAGGCAGCCCTAACTTATCAATCAGTATATGTTGTACATCTGAACTCCTGAAGGAAATCATGAACAATTTCATTTCCCAGAAAATACTATTGCTGAAATCTACCTTGGATGACCAGATTCCAAAATGAATTTTTTCATTTTGTTCACCTCTTAAGTGCAGATCTTGATACTAACTTCAGTAGTGAAAGAGCAGGCTCTTGGATGTGGTTGGTTGATTCTTAGATCCTTGAAACTGAGGTCAAGAGCAGAGAGACAGACACAGTGATTTAAATCAACAAAGCAAGTTCTCTAAGCAGAACAATAAGGTCATCTTGTTTAAGGTGGCGCCTGAGCAGCCTGATTCTGTTAGTGGGTTTGATGCACCACAATTTTTGAAACCACTGAATTAGGCCATTAGATCAGTGAATCTATTATTTTTTTTTAATTCCCAGGCTCAGTATGCATTTTTTAAAGAGTTTGCAAGTTTTTATTTAGTTTTAAAATCAACGCATTCTCAAAACAATTGCCATTTCCCATGTGTTGGGATGCAAAATAGTGTGTATTTAAAAGCACCTCTCCATGGCTAGTATGTCTTACCTTACCTTATGGTCCCGTCACTCCATGGCAAACAGAAGAGGCAAAAGTGAAAACGGTGACAAATGTTTTTTCTTCTTGGGCTCCAAAATCACTGTCGACGATCTCTGCAGCCATGAAATTAGAAGATGCTTGCTTCTTGGAAGGAAAGCTTTGACAAACCTAGTCAGCATATTAAAAAGCAAAAACGTCACTTTGCTGACATAGGTCCATATAGTCAAAGCTCTGGTCTTTCTAGTAGTCATGGACTGATGTGAGAATTGGACAGTAAAGAAGGCTGAGCACAGAAGAATTGATGCTTTTGAATTGTGGTGCTGGAGAAGACTCTTGCGAGTCCCTTGGACAGCAAGGACATCAAGCCAGTCAATCCTAAAGGAAATCAACCCTGAATACTCATTGGAAGGACTGATGCTAAAGCTGAAGCACCAATACTTTGGCCACCTGATGCGAAGAGCAGACTCATTGGAAAAGTCCCTGATGCTGGGAAAGATTGAAGGCGAAAAGAGAAGAGAATGGCAGAGGATGAGATGGTTGGATAACATCACTGATTCACATGAACTTGGGTGAACTCCAGGGGATGGTGAGGGACAGGGAGACTTGGTGTGCTATAGTCCATGGAGTTGCAGAGTCAGATGTGACTTAGTGACTGAACAACAGCAACAATAAAAAAAATGTCCTATCCCCCGTGAACCTTAGTTTCGGCTAGAACTGGATATAAAAAATCTCACACATGCCTGGCACATATATTTGGAATAGCAGCAGATGTTATTATTGTTAATGTTATTATTTTATGAGGTTGAGTCATCAGTGAGGAATTGGTTGGGGCATGGAGATGACTAACATCTGACTCATTTACCCCCTATATGTCTACCTTCTGCCAGTTACCCTGCATGACTTAATTTGCTGACCCAAATAAATCAAATCTAATAATATCTCATCTTACACACGAGTTCAGTCCACAGTCATTGCATAAGGTGAAAAACCACAGAGCCAAAATTGTACTGGCAGATCTCTTTAAACTACCTTTAAAGTACTGTATAGCAACATCTCTCAGTAAATCCAGCCCAGAGGTTTCCCTCCGTCACAGCTCCAGATGAAGTAGTTGTCTTTCTTCTAGGGCTTGGGTGTAGGAAAGAAACACAGGGCGGCTCTCAACCCTGAAATCAGCTCTGAGGTGAAGAAGCACTAGGAACTGCGTGTGGCCATGGGAGCCACAGGTTCACCTCTGTCTGAGGCTCACTCCCAAGAACACACTCCCTGAACAGAATGGTGGACTCAAACACCCACACTCTTGAAATATATTCTTTTCTTTTCACAGGAAGCGCAGAGTTATTTATACCACCACATAAGCAAATTTCTCTTTGGAATTTTGTCAATGTGAAATGCAAGAGTCAATTTTTTTTTAACTCAACCCCTTTAATTACAACCCAGGGTGGGGAAGCTGGGAGTGCCCTCAGATTTAGGTTCTTCCCCGGGGAAAAATACATGAATATGCTCATAGAAGGGTAGCCATGAGGAGATGCTAGAGAAGAGACAATAACTCTTTTAAGAATTGAAACCAACGGATAGTGGTGACTAGGGTGTTTNACTCAACCCCTTTAATTACAACCCAGGGTGGGGAAGCTGGGAGTGCCCTCAGATTTAGGTTCTTCCCCGGGGAAAAATACATGAATATGCTCATAGAAGGGTAGCCATGAGGAGATGCTAGAGAAGAGACAATAACTCTTTTAAGAATTGAAACCAACGGATAGTGGTGACTAGGGTGTTTTATGGCAGAACTTTGTGCCTAAATCCTTTTCTGAGGAACTTTTTACTCATGCACCTCAGAGGCTTGGAAATCTTTTCTAATTCCTGAAGAGTGGCTTTGTATTTGTTTCCCACAGATCCCCAAAAGTGACTCCATACATCACATGAGCCACTCGCAGATGCGGCCAGAGTTGCCCCCTCTGCCTGCTTCTGCTAACGAAGAACCATCTGAACTCTATAAGGTACGTTCACCTGGCTGCTACTCTTCTGCTGGTAACAGTTGGGGGTCAGACAGACTTGACAGGTAGGATTAGAGGCCTCAGTCATTTCTGCCACTGGAAGAGACTATCACACAGTGGGAGAAAGAGCTATGTAGTAGCACAAATCTGGCTTTCTCAGTTACCTGCTGCATTATTTAAATTCTCTGAACTTCTGCATATTCAATTATAAAATGAGAACAATTATTTCTACCTAATAGCTATGTCAGTTCAGTTCAGTTCAGTCGCTCAGTAGTGTCCAACTCTTTGCGACCCCATGAACTGCAGCACACCAGGCCTCCCTGTTCATCACCATCTCCCGGAGNCATCTGCAGTGATTTTGGAACCCAACAAAATAAAGCTGTCGCTGTTTCTGTTGTTTCCCCATCTATTTGCCATGAAGTGTTGGGACTGGATACCATGATGTTAGTTTCCTGAATGTTGGGTTTTAAGCCAACTTTTTTATTCTCCTCTTTCACTTTCATCAAGAAGCTCTTTAGTTCTTCTTCACTTTCTGCCATAAGGGTGGTGTCATCTGCATGTCTGATGCTATTGATATTTCTCCCAGCAATCTTGATTCCATCTTGTGCTTCATCCACCCCAGCATTTTGCATATAAGTTAAATAAGCAGGGTGACAATATACAGCCTTGATGTACTCCTTTCCTGATTTGGAACCAGTCTGTTTTTCCATGTCCAGTTCTAACTGTTGCTTCTTGAGCTACATACAGGTTTCTCAGGAGGCAGGTCAGGTGATCTGGTATTCCCATCTCTTTAAGAATTTTCCACAGTTTGTTGTGATGCACACAGTCAGAGGCTTTGGCATAGTCAATAAAGCAGAAGTAGATGTTTTTCTGGAACTCTCTTGCTTTTTCAATGATTGAACGGATGTTGGCAATTTGATCTCTGGTTCCTCTGACTTTTCTAAATCCAGCTTGTTGATTGCTGCATAACAAATTACTCCCAAACTCAATAGTTTAAAATAAGTTCCCTTTGTTATCTTACAGTTTCTGTCAAGAATCTGGGCATGGCTTAACTGGCTCAGAGTCTCTCACAAGTGTACAATCAAGGTATCCAAGGGCACAGTCATCTAAAGGCAACTAAGGAAGGATCCTCTTCCAAACTTACTCACCTCCCCCTTCCTGTTGGCCTTAGACATCGGTTTCTTAGAGAATGGGCCTATCCACAGGGCAACTCACCTGACTCCTAGTTTCCCTTGGAGGAAATGAGATAGAGAACCACTAAGATAGAAACTACCATCTTTTGGGAGCTTAATTTTGAATGTGACATCCTATGGTTTTTGCCATTTTCTCTGTGTTAGAATCGAGTTGCTAAGTCCTGCCCACACTCAAGAGGACTATACAAGGGCACGATTCCAGAAAGTGGAGATCCTTGGTAGCCATTTTGGTGGCCAAAGGTACCATAGTACTTTTCATGTATTAATTTGTCTAGTCCCACTGGGTACACATATGTCTGCTTAAGGATATCCATTGGTAGTTTTTGTTAGAGATATGTTGGAGATTTGCAATCTGCCTGCTGTCTCAAACTTATTTTCATGTTTTTCTTCATTCTTTCTGTGCTGTGTCTGGGTGAATTCGCCAAATATATCTTCCAACTCACTAATTTGCTCTTCAACTCTGTTCATTCTTGAGTTTATCCTGTATAATAAATGTTTTTTATTTTAATAACACTGTCTTTCATTTTCAGCTTCCTTAATTGGTTTCTTATGAGTGCCACCACCCTGGCCAGTTTCTTATTCTATTCTCATGGACATAACATTTTCAGTATCACTTGGAGGATCTTAAACATTTATTTTGGAGCAATATTAATATTGCTATATTATTTCCATTTTGTAAATATTTCCCTCAGTTGTTGAGTTTATTTGCTATCTTTCTTATATTGGTTTTTCTCAATGTTTTTCTCTTATATTGGTTTTTCCCATGTGTTATGGGATTTTAGTTTGCAGGCTTATGTTGAGAGCTTTTCCCCTTCTTGCTACATGAATTTCCCATTTGTTATTTACTTCACACACAATAAAATGCACAGATCTTAGTGTTCAGTTCAGTGAGTTTTGCCAGTTGTTTATACCACATTTGTATATAGCCACCACTCAAATAAGATATAGGGCATTTCCATTACTAGAGGAAGTTCTCTTGTGCTCCTTTCTCATCAGTTCCTTCCTTTCCCCAGTACCATCCTGCCCCCTTTCTGATTTCTGTCACCATAAGTTAGTTTTGGTTGTTCACATATATAAATGTACTCAAACAGTGTACTTTTTTGACATACCTTTTAAAATCTTGCCTTTCTTCCTTATGCCTTCATCTGGCATCTTAGGACCCCAAATTAGTAACCCCAGATCTTATTATTGATGGCTTAGAACTTCCATCCTAAGGTGCTGTTTTAGGGATGTTGTAGATCTGGTCCCTGAGGTTATGTTAGGCTTGGCCTAGTTATTACCAGTCTTTCTTTGCTATCTGTGGCCACTGTGTGAATTGAGAATGCAGCTGCTTTATCTGCATGACAGTGTTGCTGGCTTTTCAGCCTGTCTTCATGGGTAGGGCAGCCATGGCTTTATACTGTGAACCTAGCTTCAGTCCCCACAATCATGGTGTGTCTTGGATTTCATTATTCCTCCAGATATCAATCACCTAATTATTTCTGCCAGCTTTTGGTGCCAGAAGCCAAGTTTAAGATTTTTACTTCACACTGTGTTTAAGTTCACATAGAAGAGCTTCTTTTTTGAACACTGCATTGTCTTTTTAATTTTAAAGATTTTTTTCTGTTATTGTTATATTTGCAGTTGTTGTTGTTCAGTTGCTAAATCATGTTCTTCTCTTTGTGACCCTGAACTGTAGCATATGAGGCTTCCCTTTACTGTCTCCTAGAGTTTACTCAAAATCGTGTCTGTTGAGTCAATGATGCCATTCAACTATCTCATCCTCTGCTGCCCCTTCTCCTTTTGCCTTCAATCTTTCCAAGCATCAGGGTATTTTCCAGTGAGTCAGTTCTTCACATCAGGTGGCCAGAGTATTGGAGCTTAGCTTCAGCATCAGTCCTTCCAGTTTATATTCAGAGTTGATTTCCTTTAAGGTTGATATTTGAAGTACATTGAGGAAATCAAAGTATGAACTCAGAATACATCTTGATTAAGAGTCTTCAATCCTCTGATTCTCTCACAATATCAATTTCCTATTAGTATTTATTCAACATGTCTAAAATGACATGTTAATTTCTTAGACTAGACTCTTAAGCAAGTATCCAGTTAAGGTTTAGTAGTAGAGTGATATATATATATACACATTTTGTATGTATATACATTTTATTTTATTTTTTTAATATTTATTTATTTATTTTTGGCTGTGTCAGGTCTTAGTTGTGGCATCAGGGATCTTTTGTTGTTGTGCGCAGGCTCTTTGTTGCTAGGTGTGGGCTTCTCTCTAGTGCTGGCATGTAGGCCCTAGAGTGTGCAGGATCAGTAGTTACAGCGCATGGGCTTAGTTGCTCCACAACATGTGGGATCTTAGTTCCCCAAGCAAGGATTGAACTCAAATTCCTTACATTGGAAGTCGGATTCTCAACCACTAGGCCACCAGGGAAGTCCTGGTAGTAGAGTTTTATATTGTATTTATTAAATTTATCTATCACAAATGATATTTATTGCAATGCCTTCTATTTGTTGCAAAGTACATCATTTTTTCTATTTGCAATAATTATATTTGTTGAAAAAGACACTGGTTTTTTTATTTGTGATACTCATATAATATTTCCTTTAAAATAAATAGCTTAAGTTTAAAAGTCTGAATCTATTTAAAAAAAAATATTTAGCAATAATACACCTAATGTTTAGAAAATAGAGCACATAGGATTGGGGGGTGAATTGAGGATATATTAATATTTGTCCAGTGTATGAGAGAACAGAAGGTATGCTCATGCCCATTTCACAGTTGAGGAAGCTGAGGCTTGGAGTGATGGTCACTTCTTCAGGGTCACACAGGTAATTAGTGGCCTGGGCTCTGGATCACGTGCTTCATCCCACCACACCAAGTCCACCCCTCTTAGTGTTCTCCTGGACTGCCCTAAGACTTGCATCCCTGTGAGCAGAAGATGGCCCAAGGTCACTGCCCATCACTGATATCTTTCTTCTCCACTGTTCTAGCAAATAAAAGCTCATCAGAGCCTAACAAGAAGAAAATGAAGTTCTCCCCTAAAGACAAAGAGGATCTCACTGGGTAAGGTGTTTCTATGGGCACAGGACACTAGAATGAACTGACAGAGAAGGCAATGGCACCCCACTCCAGTACTCTTGCCTGGAAAATCCCATGGACGGAGGAGCTTGGTGGGATGCAGTCCACGGGGTCGCTAAGAGCCGGATACAACTGAGCGACTTCACTTTCACTTTTAATTTTCACTCATTGGAGAAGGAAATGGCAACCCACTCCAGTGTTCCTGCCTGGAGAATCGCAGGGACGGTGGAGCCTAGTGGGCTTCCGTCTATGGGATCACACAGAGTTGGACACGACTAAAGCGACTTAGGAGGAGGAGGAGAATGAACTGAAGGTTATAGTCTCATGAAAGCCACACTCTGCTTCTTGACTTTAAAGCATTCCTGGATACCTAGTTACTTATGTTTTTTCCCCACCAATACTCTGAATCCAATTTATTAAGGCTCTAAATAAAATAAATTAGCTAAGTAAGCAAAAGCAGCGCTTACAAACTTATGAAGTATGAAGTGTTCATGGAACCAGGCACTAAGCTGTGTCTACTTTTCAGGATGAAGTCAGCCTCAACTTCCTTACCTATGAAGAAGGAGGTTGTGACATCTTTGACTTTCCCAGGAAGCAGACCAATGAGTCCAGAAGAACAGATCAATGTGATGTTACAGCAGGAGATGGAAATAGAAAGTAAAGAAACCAAACCATCTGAATCAGACTTGGAGGTACATTCTTATTGCTTCCTTGCTCTCAATTTGCTAGGTATTACTCTTCACATCTCAGTGATTCTAAACTGGAGAAAAGCAGTAGTCACCTGAGGAATGTTTTAAAAATACTGAAGTCCAAAGATAGGCAGGTTGATTTCCCTTCTTCTTTCTCAACATTGCTATGGCTATTCAAGGTGAAGTAAGTTAGAAAGAGAAACACTAGTACAGTATATTAACACATATATAGGGAATTTAGATAGATGATAATGATGACCCTATAGGCAAAAATAGCAAAAAAGTCACAGATGTATAAAACAGACTTTTGGACTATGTGGGAGAAGGCAAAGGTGGGATGATATGAGAGAATAGCACTGAAGCATGTATATTGCCATGTGTAAAATAGATGACCAGTGCAAGCTCAGTGCATGAAGCAGGGCACTTAGGAAGCTCTGGGACAACCCAGAGGGATGGGGTGAGGACGGGGGGTCACAGGTACACCTGTGGCTGATTCATGTCAATGATGGCAAAAACCGCCACAATATTGAAAAGTAATTAGCCTCCAATTAAATGAATTATTTTTAAAAATAAATAAATAAAAATACTGAAGTCCAGACCCCATGCAGACTACTAAATGAAGGTGTGCATGCGCGAGCCTTCTGCTTTAGTAAGTCTTAGAAACCTGTGCCTTCAGGTCCTCTTAGAACATAGATTGCAAAATGGCTGCATAGAACATAGGCTGGGGTTGCCAGATTTTGAAAAACAAAACAAAAAACATGGCCCCCAGTTTGAATTTCAGATAAATGATGAATAACTTTTAGTATATTCCAGTGCATCCTGTATTTTATCCAGCACCCTGACCATAAGTTAAATATGGCCTACAGATGTGTTTGGGAAATGAAAAAAATCTCACATAAGCTTAGATTTCTAACCTCTCTTGAAAAAATTATATATTTGAAACTGAACAATAGCTACCTTTTTTAGATGAGAAATACATTCTCTGGTTTGTCAGTCTCCACAATTCCTTATTATTTTATTATGTCCAACCAACTTTCAGTTATTAACATTACCAGCTTGGTCCCAGATAGACTCTTGAGCCTCTAACCCCTAACCTGAAAGAACTGCAAAGCTTTAGAGCAAAGAGCTTTTCAATTTATAGTGTATAGTAAAATGATTAACAATAAAAACGAATAGTGACTGAGAATGTGCGATTAACAAAATTCAATACTAAACTTTCTAGATGTTTGATGCCATTCAGGACCTGGGGACTATGATTATTCCTGTTGTCCAGTTGTGGAAATTGGGGTGGGGACTGTTTAATCAACTTGCTCCAAGTTATACAATCAGTAAGAGGCAAAACTAGAATTTAGATCAGTCTGGTTGATCCTAACATTCTGTGCTCTTAAGAGCAAAGAACAACAACAACATTTCTCAATCTTGCCTGAAAATAAGAATCAGCTGGGGTTCTTGTTGCTGCTGCTAAGTCGCTTCAGTCATGTCCGACTCTATGCGACCCCGTGGACTGCAGCCTCCGTCCATGGGATTTTCCAGGCAAGAGTACTGGAGTGGGTTGCCATTTTCTTGTTAACACATCCTAAATGCCCTAGGAGGGAGGGGCCTGTGAATCTGCATTTTAAGAGGAGCCTCTCTCCTCGCCCCAGGCAGTTCTTATAATGAGAACTTTGGAAGTTTGTCCTTTATTAAGGTTGGAGACCACAATTTTCTGACCACAGACAATTGGCACAGAAGGTCAAAGCTGATTTCAAACCCTTTCCTATACTTTGTGCTTCTCTTTTATCTGAAATTATTCATTTCTAGAGTCATTCAGCCATCTAGCAGCTTAGAGGCAAGCCCTAAATAAACCAAACTTCCTAATGTCACCAGGTCACATTGGGCCTGTTTGTTCAGTTCATGTGTTTATGTTGCTTTTCTAAACTCAAAAGTCCCATGGTTCAATTAGAATAATTATCATAAGTCTCACTCAGACTTGGGGGTTTTCCCGTAAGCCATAGGATCAAGTACTTTCTTCCTATAGGAAGAAAGTTATGAAGGAGGGTGAATTGAGTCCATTTGAGGAGCTTGTCAATCCTCTTCTTAAAGCTCGCTGGATATGTTATCTCCATCCCTGGGGCTTAGTCCTCTTTCCACTGCTCCTGTTTGCATGGCATTTGACAAATCCTTCCTTATACAGCACTGAGATCTCTCTGGCTTTGGTTGACTCCTCCAGAGCCATGAGGAATACTTACCAACAATTTATTACATGTGATGTCATGGACCAAGAAGTGAGTGAAGGATGGTCAGTGCTGTATGACAGGGTACTTTGGTAGCTGATGGGTGTGGGCAAATGGGCACAGGTAGCCAATTGATTATGATCATTTTGTTGCTGGTGGTTTGTTTATGAAAGAGATACTACTACTATTTGACCAGTGGAATCCGAAAAGACATGATTGCCCCTGAGGAGGACAAAGTGATGGTTCGGATTTCAAAGCTGATTTCAAACACGCTGCTGACAAGTCCCTTCCTGGAACCCCTGATGGCTGCCCTTGTGGAGGAGAAGGAAAATGACTATTACAGCAGCCTCATGAAAAGCATTGGTAAGGCTGTGCATAAATGGGGCAGGGTTCCTGCATGGAGGGCACCTTCTTTCCTTTCGCTGTCAGTTCTTCTCTCTGTTTTCTCAGAAAAATGCCAAAAACATTGTATAACTTTTCATTCAGTTGCTCCCCCACACTACCACCATCACTCATGTCCATACCAGTACTTATTACACTCCAGTGTGCATCTGTGCAACCTAAAGATCTTATTAAAGAGCAGATTGTGATTCAGTAGAGTTTGGGAGGGGCCCATGATTCTTCACCTCCAACTAACTCCCAGGTGATACAGGTGCTACTCACCCTGGACACAGCATAAGTAGCAGGGGCCCATAGCCATTTAAAATGTAGCTCAAGACCTCTTCCCTCAAGTATTTTGATCTCTGCAACCCTCAGTGATCACTCCATCTTCTGCATTCATAGCACTTCTCGCTTTTCAACTCATACCCTTTTGGAACTTCTCCTGTGCCATCGTTTCTCTGTGGCCTTAACACTGGCCTTGTCTTTCTCATGGGTCTCAGCTCCCTTATTAGACATTTACTGATATATCATCAGTCCTCACTTCCTTTCATGTTTAGCTGCGTGTCTTGTGCACACAGTAGGTCTTTGGGAAATGTTTGATGATGGTGAGCAATGTGAAAAGTGAAAGTGAAAGTCTCAGTCATGTCTGGCTCCTTGCAACCCCATGGTCTATACAGTCCGTGAAATTCTCCAGGCCAGAATACCGGAGTGGGTAGCGTTTCCCTTCTCCAGGGGATCTTCCCAACCCAGAGATCAAACCCAGATGTCCTGCATTGAAGGTGGATTCTTTACCAGCTGAGCGCTGAGCCACCAGGGAAGCCCATAATCATATGAGAATAATGTGAGAAACACATCAAAGGGGAAAAGTGATCATATTAGTTCCCCACCTTCCCATTTATCTGGAAAATAGCTATATTTACTAAGTTAATGGGTTTTTAAAATTTCCTATTCAATCTTCTAGTGATGTCAGTGTAATGGCTCCTTGTCTGCTAAGGCTAGAGTCAAACTTTTAAGATTAAACATCTAAAGCCCTTCAAATTTCAGCCTCAACCTACTTCTCCAGTCTTATCACCTTGAACTCTACTGCTAGTACCTGATATTTCTGCCACAGCATGACCCACAGCTTCTTGAGCATATTATACAAAAATCATGAAACTGCACTTATCCTGTCAGACAAAATCCTACTCATTTTCTATGACCCAGCTTAAATGTTACTTCCTCTATGAGGCTTTTGCCCGTCCATATCATGTGAAATTTCTAAATTTCCATTCATAGGTATCTGATGTCATGTATTGTATTTATTTATTTTTTTATATAGCTATGTTGGTGTGCTGTATCGTAATGAGGTTTCAGCAAACACTAGTTCATTGATATGCATGATGCTAGATATCCTAATAGGACTAAACTCCAGATTCTAAGTGCTCCAGACTCTGAAGTTATATTCCTCTTCCCCCAAAATGTCTCACATACCAACAGGGTGAAACCTACTCAGTTAAGTTATACCCAGGGGATTACCAAAGACCTTGTAAATGAGGGAACATTTCCAGGTGTAAATGGACAGAAGCTTGTTTACCTTCTAAGTGTTGAAACTGAGAGCACTAAGTGCTCAAGGCCCCTGATTAATAACAAGTGTTTGCCCTCTTGGTTATAGTTGATTACATCCTCATGGACCCCATGGAGAGGAAAAGACTCTTCATTCAGAGCATCCCCCGGGCATTTCCTCAAAGAGTGATCCGGGCCCCTGTGCCCTGGCACAGTGTCTACAGGAATGCCAAGAAGTGGAACGAAGAGCACCTGCACACAGTGAACCCCGTGATGCTCAGCCTGAAGCAGCTGTGGGTTTCGGAGTAAGAAGTGACTCCTGTCCCTTTTTCCCCCTCTCTTTTTTGCTTCCACATGTAAGAGATCATCTTATGTGGGAGTAGCCTTGCCCTTGAAGTAAAATGACGAAAATCCTAGACCCAAGTTGCATATGGTAAGGGATAACTCTCTGTGCAGAGCTAGGTGGCCCTCCTTTGTGCCTCCACAACACCCAGTGCCTGTGTATAGGCCCTGGAATATACTGGTTAAAAGCACTCACATAGGGCCAGCTTGCTCGGGCCCACCTCTAACTCTGTTGCTTCATAAGTAACATCCTTACCTCTAAATTTGGGATAAAACTTCCTACTTCATAGCGCTGGTAGGAAGGATAAATAATTTAGAGTCCTTAGAACAATGCCTGATACAAGTATCCAGGGTGTTAATTAGACCTCCATTATGAGGTCTATAATACTGAATTATAATTGTACCTTTACTAGTTTGACTCTCTCTAGCCTATGAAATGTATGGGATGGGGGCTTGAGTCTTTTTGTTTCTTTTCCTTTCCCAATTTTTTTTTTTAAATTTGAAAAAAGCGTAGTTGAAGTATAGTTTAGTTGAAATATAGTTAATTTACAATATGTTATGTTAATTTTTGCTATATAGCAAAGTGATTGTATACATACATTCTTTTTCATGTTCTTTTCCATTCTGGTTTATTACAGGATATTGAATATAGTTCCCTGGGCTATCTAGGAGGCCCTTGTTGTTTCTCTATTCTATATATACTAGTTTGTTGTTTCTCTATTGTATATATACTATTCTGTATGTACTAGTTAGTTTCCACAAACCCAGACTCCCATTATGTTCCTCTTTTATGCTCCCTCCCCCTTGGCAATCACAAGTCTGTTGTCGAGGTCTGTGAGTCTGTTGCCGTTTTATAGATAAGTTCCTTGTGTCATATTTTAGAATCCACATACAAGTGGTGTTAGGTGGTATTCGTCTTTCTCTTTCTGACTTACATCATTTAGTATGATAATCTCTAGGTCCATCCATGTTGTTAAGGCATTATTTTCATTCTTTTTTCTGGCTGAGTCGTATTTCATTGTGTATATGCACCACATCTTCCTCCCCATTCATCTCTCAATGGGCATTTAGGTTGTCTCCATGTC
Organism: Neotragus pygmaeus; assembly: GCA_006410875.1. Lineage (NCBI taxonomy): Eukaryota > Metazoa > Chordata > Mammalia > Artiodactyla > Bovidae > Neotragus > Neotragus pygmaeus. The sequence goes on along the minus strand of SJYV01028241.1, from coordinate 481,513 downwards.
TCAGCAATTTTAAATAGTGCTGCTATGAACAAGGGGCTCTTGCTGCTGCTGCTTAGTCGCTTCAGTTGTGTCCGACTCTGTCTGACCCCATGGACTATAGCCCACTAGATTCCTCTATCCGTGGGGATTCTCCAGGCAAGAATACTGGGGTGGGCTGCCATGCTCTCCTCCAGGGGGTCTTCCAGACCCAGGAATCTAACCCAGGTCTTCCACACTACAGGCAGATTCTTTACTGTTTGAGCCACCAGGGAAGTCCTGTTGCATATATCTTTTCAAATTATAGTTTTGTGTGAATATATGCCCAGGAGAGGGATTGCTGGATCATATAACAATGTATTTTTAGTTTTTTAAGCTAATTCTTTTATGTAACTCAGGGGCCAGTGCAGAGCTGGCATACAGTAGTCTCACTTATATTTATCAGTGACTAAACTGGCCACAGATATTGTAGAAGTCCAGAGGAGGCAGGAGTCACTTTTTCTCTTTCATTTTTCTAAATTAAGATGTTATTTGCATATTTTAAGATTCACCCTATTGAAGTGTGCAATACAGTAATTTTGAGTATACTCACAAATTTATACAACTTTCCTGAAAATACTGGGAATGTTTTCATTATCCCCTAAAGAAACTGTAGTCATTAGTAGTTACCCCACTTCTCCCTTCCACTCAGCCCCTGGCAGAACATTAATCTGCTTCCTGTCTCCATGGATTTACCTATTCTCAATATTTTACATAAATGGAATCATACAATATGTGGCCTTTCATGTCTGGCTGCATTAATTTAGCAAGATTCATGTTTTCAAGATTCATCCATATTGAAGCATTATCAGTACTTCATTTCTTTTTATGGCTGAATAATATTCCATTTTATTGTTATACCACATTTTTAAAATCCATTAATCAATTGCACTGGGAATAATAAAGACTGATTTTTTAAATGAGCCCCTCAAGAATGAATGTGAATCCTGGTGGGAGAATGAGGCCACCAGAGTTCACCAAAAGGTTAGGTTAATGAAATGATATGCTACTACCATGTGGGTTTTTTATTAGGAAAATTGGAGGCAGATATGTGTGTGTAATTGTGATTGGTTAAACTTAATCAGTAGCTCAAATATTTTGTTTGAGGAGGATCTATAACTTTGTATGTGTTTTGTCTTTGGGGAGCCTTATTACTTGGATAACTTAATTGTTTTTCACATTCTTAGTTTTACCTGTATTTTTAAAAGTAATTGTAGGTAGAGTGAACGTAGGTTAGAGCCCATCAATCATAAGAAATAAGCACATTCCTTTCTTTGAATTCATTTTTCTAAGGCATTAGAGGTGCTAGTCAGGACATGAGAAAAAAGTAGTTTTCTAATGAGGCAGAAGTATGTAATAATAATTTATAGAAAAATAATAATGTATAGATAGAGTAGGCTCTGAAACTAACCAGCCGAGGTTCTCATTCTTTCTCTGTCCCTGATGAACTGTGTAATTTGGGGAAGTTAATCTCTCTTGACCCTTATTTCTTTATATGCAAAATGGGATTGTTGGGTGAAGTACTTAGAACAATGCTTGGCATACAATAGTTGTTCAATAAGTTCTGCTTTAAGTAGAAGCATGTTTATGGCCTCAATAAATTAACCTACAAATTAACAAGAAAGTCACCCAAAAGCCTGAAAAAATTGCCAGAAGTTCAGTGCCAAGAGAATGTACACATGAATTTAATTTGATCACATAAAGAAAATGACAAATTATTATTGGCTTTTACTATAAGAAGAATTCTTATCACTTGCTCTTTTCCTAATCTATTCCTTCTTCATTATATTTATTTATTTTTAATTGATTGCTTTACAACATTGGTTTGATTTCTGTCATATATCAACATGAATTAACCAGAGGTGTACATATGTCCCCTCCCTCTTCAATCTCTCTTCTACCTCTTTCCATTTTCCACCCCTCTAGGTTATTACAGAGCCCCAGTTTGAGTTCCCTGAGTCATACAGCAAATTTCCATTGGCTGTCTATTTACATATATTAGAGTATATATTCGGGCTTCTCTGGTGACTCAGACAGTAAAGAATCCACCTGCAGTGCAGGAGACCTGGATTCAATCCCTGGGTCTGGAAGATCCCCTGGAGGAGGGCATGGCAACTTACTTCAATACAACTGCCTGGAGAATCCCCATGGATGGACAGAGGAACCTGGCAGGCTGCAGCCCATAGGGTCACACAGAGTCGCACACAACTGAAGCGACTCCACAGCAGCAGCAGCAGTGTATATGCTTTCATGCAACTCTCTCCATTCATCTCACCCTCTCCTTCTTCTTCCCCACCCTTGTCCATAAGTCTCTTTTCTATGTCTGCACCTCCATTCAGTTCAGTTCAGTTCAGTGGCTCAGTTGTGTCCAACTCTTTTTCTGTTCTGCAAATAGCTTCATCAGCACCGTCTTTCTAGATTCCATATATATATTTGTTAATAGACAATATTTGTTTTACTCTTTCTATTTACTTCACTCTGTATAATAGGCTCTAGGTTCATCCACCGCATTAGAACTGACTCAAATGTGTTCCTTTTTATGGCTGAGTAGTATTCTATTGTATGTATGCACCACAGCTTCTTGTCGATGGACATCTAGGTTGCCTCCATGTCCTAGCTATTGTAAATAGAGCTGCAGTGAATAGAGCTTACAGTGGGCTCTGTAATAACCCAGAGGGGTAGGAAAGTGCAGGAGGTGGGAGGGAGATTCAAGAGGGAGGGGACATATGTACACTGATGGTTAATTCATGTTGACAAATGGCAGAAATCAAACCAATATTGTAAAGCAATCAATGAAAAATAAATAAATATAAAGAAGAAGGAATAGATTAGAAAAAAAGCGAGTGATAAAAAATTGTNGATTCAAGAGGGAGGGGACATATGTACACTGATGGTTAATTCATGTTGACAAATGGCAGAAATCAAACCAATATTGTAAAGCAATCAATGAAAAATAAATAAATATAAAGAAGAAGGAATAGATTAGAAAAAAAGCAAGTGATAAAAAATTGTTTTTATAGTAAAAGCTATACATTTAATAATTTGTCATTTTCTTTATATGAGCAAATTAAATTCATGTCTACATCCTCTTGAAATACATGTGTCTTTTTCAGTTTTGGTCTCTTCAGGATATGTATCTAGAAGTGGTATTTCTGGGTTGTATAGTGGTTTTATTCCTTGTTTTTTAAGGAATCTCCACACTGTCTTCCATATTGGCTGTATCAGTTGACTGTGCAATATAAACCCAAATCATTTAGGTTTTTGTCAGCTGAACCAAAAAATTAGCAATGAGAAAGATTTGTTAAGGAAATGCTATAGAGAAATGTTGTTATGTGACCTGTAATATTTAGCTTTAAACATGTTAAGAGGTCACCTAATGATCAGTGAAGGGAAGCATTTAAGGGCCAGAATGAGGGTCGTGGTCAGAACAAAGAATAGATTTTGCTGGCCAATGTGGGAAGTTTATTACGATTGAATTAAAGATGAGTGACATAATTATCAGATGGTGACCAGGGCCATGTTAATGTTGGATATCAAACATATATGGAGAGTGAGGTCCTCGAATTCTGTCCTCCCCAGCAGTGCTTTGTGACTGGCCAGACAAGATGAAGACTAAGTTCATCACCTTCATCAAAAAGAATAGAAATGTAGNCACCTCCATTCAGTTCAGTTCAGTTCAGTGGCTCAGTTGTGTCCAACTCTTTTTCTGTTCTGCAAATAGCTTCATCAGCACCATCTTTCTAGATTCCATATATATATATGTTAACAGACAATATTTGTTTTACTCTTTCTATTTACTTCACTCTGTATAATAGGCTCTAGGTTCATCCACCTCATTAGAACTGACTCAAATATGTTCCTTTTTATGGCTGAGTAGTATTCCATTGTATGTATGCACCACAGCTTCTTGTCGATGGACATCTAGGTTTCCTCCATGTCCTAGCTATTGTAAATAGAGCTGCAGTGAATAGAGCTTACAGTAGGCTCGGTAATAACCCAGAGAGGTATGAAAGTGCAGGAGGTGGGAGGGAGATTCAAGAGGGAGGGGACATATGTACACCTATGGTTAATTCATGTTGACAAATGGCAGAAATCAAACCAATATTGTAAAGCAATCAATGAAAAATAAATAAATATAAAGAAGAAGGAATAGATTAGAAAAAAAGCGAGTGATAAAAAATTGTTTTTATAGTAAAAGCTATACATTTAATAATTTGTAATTTTCTTTATATGAGCAAATTAAATTCATGTCTACATCCTCTTGAAATACATGTATCTTTTTCAGTTTTGGTTTCTTCAGGATATGTATCTAGAAGTGGTATTTCTGGGTTGTATAGTGGTTTTATTCCTTGTTTTTTTAAGGAATCTCCACACTGTCTTCCATATTGGCTGTATCAATTGACTGCGCAATATAAACCCAAATCATTTAGGTTTTTGTCAGCTGAACCAAAAAATTAGTAATGAGAAAGATTTGTTAAGGAAATGCTATAGAGAAATGTTCTTATATGACCTGTAATATTTAGGTTTAAACATGTTAAGAGGTCACCTAATGATCAGTGAAGGGAAGCATTTAAGGGCCAGAATGAGGGTCGTGGTCAGAACAAAGAATAGATTTTGCTGGCCAATGTGGGAAGTTTATTACGATTGAATTAAAGATGAGTGACATAATTATCAGATGGTGACCAGGGCCATGTTAATGTTGGATATCAAGCATATATGGAGAGTGAGGTCCTCGAATTCTGTCCTCCCCAGCAGTGCTTTGTAACTGGCCAGACAAGATGAGGACTAAGTTCATCACCTCCATCAAAAAAGAATAGAAATGTAGGCTGTAGGATTTTAGGAGTCTGAGGGAAAGTGCCTAGTAGGTCATTACAGTGGAAGATGAAAATGAGAAGTGAGAACTGGGGCAAGCTAAGAAAGTGAGCAGAGATCTGGTTGGGGAAGTTGTGGGCACTGATGGTTTCAAAGAGTGATTAATAAACAAATGAATAGGTGTCAGGCAGAGAAATGCTGGCCCTGTGAGCTAAAATTTTAAAAAAGGCCTTGGGGAGTGTGGTAAAGGGCAGCACCTCCATTAACCTGAGAGACAAAGGAGAAAATAAGATCATCAGAGAGGGCAGGAAGAGATCCAAGTGTTCATTTAACAAATATTTACTGAGTTTCCGCACTGTGTAAGGCAATGTCCCGGGAATGCTGTGGGTGTCTTGGTGAGCCTGCCAGCTGTTAGAGACAAGTCTATAGGGTTTTTGGGTCCAGATCAAAGTGGTCCTCCAATTTGTCTTGAGTAGCTCACCAAGGGGCCACATTGAGGACTGCGTACAACCCACTTGATCATGAAGGTGATGCTTTGCTTTCCCTGTCCTCTTGTGTCTTTACCTGTCTTATCCTGTATTGGAAAGAGCTTTGACTTGTCATATCCTAGTTTCCAATCAGCCAAATGCCAAGTCAGTGTCAAAATCCCACTACCCAGAGAAGGACACATAGGAAGGCTCAGTAACAGCTCCTGAGTTTCTCTGCTCCTTGCAAGAGTTCTTGTGGACTATCCACTCCCTCCTCTGACTCTCAGATTTTTCAGATATAATTAGTTTTAATCTGCTTAAATCTCCTCTCACTGAAAAATGAAAATATATTTCTTCTGAATCCGTCATACAAAGTTTTTTTATTAAGCATCTTCTTGGCTTAGGATGTTTTGCCCTCTCTTTTGGCAGATTTAGAGACCTCAGGTTTGTTCGAACAGCAGAATTGCTGGCGGGAAAATTACCTCTGCAGCCTCACGAATATCAGGATGTCATTCAGAAACACTGCATGGAAGCACGCCAAATCCTTCTCAACAAGTCAGTATCTGGCCTCAGAATGGCGCTGTGTCATAGTGTCATAAAAATCAAAAGTTCTCTGAAGTGAAAGCTGGTCTCCAACCTGGCGGGGTGCACAGATTTTGCTGACTTCTCTCTGACACCTTCCTCTATCCTCATCCTTCCACGTTTCCATCCTTGAGAGCCTCTGTGCCTCCTCACATGCACTGCTCTTTGACCCTCACTCCTAGTCTTCCTTTGCCCTTTTGAAGCTTCCTCATTACCATTGCTTGTTGAGCACTTCCATTCCCTCCCTCTGAAATCCTTTAGGCCTTGCTGGGTTACACACAGTGGTAGTCACTCAGTCATGTCCAACTGTCGCTCAGTCATGTCCAACTTTTTGCGACCCTATGTACAGTAGCCCGCCAGGCTTCTCTGTCCATGTGATTTTCCAGGCAAGAATACTGGAGTGGGTTGCCTTTTCCTTCTCCAGGAGATCTTCCCAACCCAGGGATTGAACCTGGGTCTCCTGCATTGCAGGCAGATTCTTTACCATCTGAGCCACTAGCGAAGGACAATGCATTTGAATGACTTGTATTCAGACGGCCCAGATAGACACCTGTACATTTTCAGGGATGGGAGTTTTTAGTCACTTAATTCTTTTTTCCTTTGCAAATACTTACAGGACTATGTCCAGAGCCAGAGAAACTCCCTTGTGTGAAATGATGGTGATAATATCTACTAAGTGGTTTTTATTATCAGAGAAAATATTTATGCAATAGCTGGCATATAGTAGCTCTTAAATGTAATTATTACCTCTACAACTATGACTATTACCAGTACTTCCCTGATTGTTAGAGTAATACTTTTCTAGCCATCAGAAAAAGGACTTGATAAGATGCAAATGCCAGTAGTTCCTGTTGGGAATTAGAAATTGGGGGAATAGAATGAAAGGAAAAATGAGGCATCCATTTCTTCTTTTGCTTTTCTAATTTCTGCTCTCAACTTCTGAGCAGCCACCACCACACAGGAGTTTCTCCTCCCAAGTTTTCTTCCTTTTCTCCTTTTTCTTTTCCCCTGTAAAGTTTCAGTCAGAAAGCAGATATCTGCCAGGGAGAGAAATTAGACAGAACATTTCAGTTCCTTATGCCCTTTTACCCCAATCTCTGAATATAATAATCTATAGACACCTTCATCTTTGAACAGGACTGTTCATTTGGGTATTGTGAAATGGAAAAACAGTCTCTCAATCCAAATCTTGTTACTTTCTTCCCCAGAAAGGGGTGATGGCCGGTGAAGTGGCCAGGGATATGAGAGTACCAACTTGGGGAGCTGCTTAGCGGGAAAGGAGCCATCTGCCTTGTGGCGGAGAGTTGGGAGTGGCAGAGAGGGCATCTTGAAACTTGGAAGGAATTCTCAGTCAGATGCCCTGTTTTCTTTACAGATGGATCCCCACCTGTGCCCAGCTATTTGTCTCCCGGAAGGAGCAGTGGATCCATTTTGCTCCCAAGAGTGACTATGACTCCTCTCGTAACATTGAAGAATATTTTGCTTCCGTTGCATCTTTCATGTCCCTCCAGCTCAGGGAGTTGGTCATTAACTCTCTTAAGGACCTCATTTCCTTCTTCATGATACACAAGGTATGTAGGGGATCAGCAGTAGACTCTTTGGAGTGGAATCAAGACTCAGTATTTAATCATGTAAGGTCCTCAGCTGTAAGCCAGGCCAGAAAGTAAAATTCTTGACTTGAACACATATGTGGTGATTATTAGTTTATAAAAATTGTTTATTTAAATACACAGCAAGTTTTCCCAAGATAATTACCTACTTCTCTATAGTAAAAATCTACAGAACTAGAGAAATTAATTTAAAGAAAGAGTGAATAAAATGGAATGTCTACCTCCTGCTGTAGAGGAGTGGTCACTTTTTCATCCTCTCTGTTTTAAAAAAAAAAGGGGATTGAAAAGGGTTTGTTATCAATCTTTTGGCTTGCTATCTAGGAAGTGTTGTACATGTTCATTGCAGATACTGGCTTTTATTCTTTGGTTTTGGAGTGGATACCTCTAAAAACAAAAGACTTCATTGACCTAATTAATAACTTCTTTCATGACATTACTTAAGTGAAGCCTAGATAAAAACTAAAGCACTAAGACAAAAACTAAAACACTGTGATGGTTTTCAAAGCATCATAGACTCCCTTAAATTTAGATAACATGGGAAATCAAGGAAGATTTTTTTTTTTGTATTTTATATGATGTGCCATTTTAATTTAAAAAGAGTGATAAAATTTAAAATTGCCTGGTTTGAAAGGTTAAGTTCTAAGCATTTTGCCAAATAAAATGAAAATGAACAGTTGACCTTTTATTCAAAAAGTCTAGAACTGGTGCTGTCCAATTTAGACTGCACTGTTAGCATTCTCCGGTGGACTAATCTATACGTATCATTGTAATCATTTTTTTGGCTAAGCAGGAGACTCAAACTCAACCAAGTTTCATTCTAAAATTCCAAACAAAGGGGAAACTAAAATTTGCATATATCTTAAAGAAATATATGGGTATTTGATACACAGTAGACATTCACCTAATACTCATCAATAATCCTTAGACACATCTAGAATTTCTAGATTNGATGTATAGGTCTTTAGTTTCTTTAGGTAGGTATATTCCTAAGTATTTTATTCTTTTTGTTGCGATGGTGAATGGAATTGTTTCCTTAATTTCTTTTTCTACTTTCTCATTAATAGTGTAAAGGAATGCAAGGGATTTCTGAGTGTTGATTTTATATCCTGCAACTTTACTATATTCATTGATTAGCTCTAGTAGCATCAATTATTTGAGCAGATACTTTACAACTGCCTCATGCCAATTTTATTAGGCACTATGCCTTTTATGAAAGGTATCTTGTGTTACTAGCCTGTGTGTTAGGAATTAGAAATGTCTCCACACGTTCGATTCCTGGGTCAAGGAGCTCCCCTGAAGAAAGAATAGGCTACCTACTCCAGTATTCTGGCCTGGAGTCGTGAACTGTATAGTCCATGGGATCACACTGCTGAGCGACTTGCACTTCACTCAACTTCCATATCAGTATTTTTACTGCAGAAAGGTTGACATTTTGAGTGTCTAAAATATATGCTAATCAGCAACTCCGTGTGAGATGTACAGATAAACTCTTATACTTTTGGATTCGGTCAACAAATTTTTATTGAGCCCTTGTGCATGTGTGCTAAGTCACTTCAGTTGTGTTTGACTCTTTGTGACCCTGCAGACTGTAGCCTGCCAGGTTCCTCTATCCTTGGAATTTTCCAGGCAAGAATACTGGAGTCAGTTGCCATTTCCTCCTCCAGGGGATCTTCCCAACCCAGGGATCAAACCTGTGTCTGTTATGTCTCCTGCATTGATAGGCAGGTTCTTTACCCCTTGTGCCACCTGCTCTTATGATGTACTATATGCTATCTTGGATATTTTGGAATACATAGATGGTTCACACACAGATCCTGTGCATGTAAATCTCATGAGAGAAGATAAAATACCACAGGGAAGTGGAAATAAGGAAGTTCAGAGGTAGAAGATTATTTCTTGGTGGGGAACAGAGAGGCTTCCCAAAGGAGGAGATTTTTGTCAGAATTATAACAGATGGAGAGGATTTGGAAATACTGATAAAATAATTTCCAACCAATGTAAACATACTTTGAAGAAGGGGGAGAGGGTGAACTCAGGTGGGCTAAGCCATACTTAGCCCTTATTTTAAATATGAACAGTGCATGGTACCTTTCATTTCCTTTTCTGGTACCCATGTAGTGCTATGAACAGGTAAAAGTCACTCCTTTGATTCTAAAAGGTTCCATTTTGTAATAATCATCATATCTTATGTCTCCTGAAGGATGGAAATGATTTTGAGGAGCCCTACCAAGAAATGGAGTTCTTTATACCTCAGCTGATTATGATCAAGCTTGAAGTCAAAGAGCCAATTATTGTCTTTAATCCATCTTTTGATGACTGCTGGGAATTAATACGTAACTCTTTCTTGGAAATTATTAAGAACTCTAAAGGGATTCCGAAGGTATAGTACTCAATTGTTTGTTTGTATTTGTATTCACATATTGAATAAAACTTATGTTTAAATGGCTGCTTGTGCAAAGTAGGGTTTTACTATGGGAGATACAGCCTGAGTACACCCTCTTGTCACCCCGAAAGAGAATTTGGGCCTTAAAGAAATTTCCATGCATCCCATTAACAAAGACACTGAGATCTACTTTGTGAGCAAGCAGAGTTACCTGCTTGATGTCAACATCAAAAGGGAAGATGTGTCCCAAGCCATATCCTTCTTGGATTAATAATTCATGATGAATCAGTTGCTATGCACTTTGCCAAGAATTTTCATAAGACTATGTATCTCATTTAGGTCTTGAAGCTCCATATGTTTGTTTGTTTATTAGTTTGTTTAAATTCTAGGGGAGAGATTAAACCTTCCCTTTCTGGCCTAGGGAACTTATAAAAGGAAACCTTTTTCCAAGTTTCCTTTCCAGGGTGACTTTACTAATCAGATTTCAGTTATTAGCAGACTTTTAGAACTGGGCAGGATCACCCACATGAGTGTGACTCTTTTGCATTCCATCTTCTATCTCCTTCTGGGTGGTTGATGTGGCGAGAGGCCAGTGTCCAACCCTACATAGAGAAGGAACTTGTGAGATGTTTCTACCCACCTCATCTCTGCCTCCCACTCTCCCTCCCTCCCCATGTATGATGCTCAGGTACCCTTAAGCACGCTTCTCTTTGCAGTCCTGTACTTAGAGGGTTCTAAGATCTCATGATTAGAGTTGGAGTTTTTAGGAAAGTATGTGAAGCTGCATGTTCTAGCTGGTTTCGCCAGAGAACCCTAAATTGAGGGTTTTAAACCCAGCCGAGTCAGAGTAACAGGAAAACTGGTTGTGCAGAGAGGGAAGTGTGGGCAGCTCTCCTACAATCAATATCCCTAGGAAGGAAATGAAAGAGAAGACCCTGTAATTTGGAAGGATAAGTGTGGGGCTTGGAGACAGATAAAGTACACACCACTCAAGTTCCCCTTCACTGCTGTTGATCAGCAATGTTTACAAGCAGCTGGCTTGGGAGAGCCCAGGGCTTATGTGGCTGGTGGTAGATTTAGTGAATTGTAATGCCAAGAAAACACAGTCATAGGTCACAGTTTGTACCAGGTTTGAAAGCCAGACCCAAGTAAATGCTGATGACTCTTCTAGACTAAGAAAAAGCAGCCCAGGATCTGAGTTCTCTGTCTAAAGATGCCCAGGGCACAGTCTCCCTCCCTGAACCCCTCATACTGTGTCGTCTCTGATCTGGCTAGTGACATTTTAAAAGAATAACCCTTCAGATTGAATATCTAAGAAGAATACCTGAGAACAGCAACAGGTAGACAGTACCCTATCTCCTCTCAGTCCTGCCTTATATATAAACATGAATTTTAAAAGTTAAAAAAAAATATATCAGCATGAGATGTTTGAAAACTGTACTCAAGGCGCAAAAGAAAAGTGTATTTGTGAGAAAGTTACTAAAGAAACAAAAGTAAATATTAGAAAATATTTGTTGTAGCCAAAAGTTGAGAAAAATATGAATCTGTAATACTGACTGAAATGAAAAGAGGCATAAATAAAAGGAAGCTGGGTGAGATAAGGGAAGGATTTTATAAAATTGCAATAATTAGAAAATTTAAAACAGCATTAGCAGTTGATGCATTACTTCCACAATTGTGAAATAAGATTGCTTGGGTCAGTCTCTCCTCATGGAAGAATTTTCTAACTCAAAGTGCCAGAGAAATGCCAAAGTTGGAGAAGTATACAAGAGAAAATACTGAAGGTGATGACAAAACCAAGAAGTCTGGGATCAGAGAGCCAGGGAGATAAGCAGATAGTAACAATGATTACCTGGAAAGAGCACTGTTGTTCTTGGCTCAGTTTTATAGACTGCTCTGCAAGGTATAAGAGAGCCAGCCACTTTTTTAAAGGTCTTTTTTTTCATTGAAGGATAGTTGATTTACATTGTTTCACGTTTACAGTAAAATGATTCAGTTGTACATATACATGTATATATATTATTGTTGTTCAGTTGCTAAGTTGTGTCCAACTTATATGCTTTTTCAGATTCTTTTTCATCATAGGATATTACAAGATATTGAATATAGTTTCCTGTGCTAAACCATGGCTCTTTGTTGTTTATCTATTTTATATACTGTAGTGTATATCATTGGAAAAGACCCTGATGCTGGGAAGGATTTGGGGGCAAGAGGAGAAGGGGACGATGGAGGATGAGATGGCTGGATGGCATCATTGACTCGATGCACATGGGTTTGGGTGAACTCTGGGAGTTGGTGATGGACAGGGTGGCCTGGCATGCTGCGATTCATGGGGTTGCAAAGCGTTGGACACGACTGAGCGACTGAACTGAACTGAACTGAACTGAGTGTATATCTGTTAATCCCAAATTTCAAATTTATCCCTCCCTCTCTTTCCCCTTTGGTAACCATAAGTTTGTTTTCTATGTCTGTGAGTCTGTTTCTGTTTTGTAAATAAGTTCATTTATGTCATATTTTAGTTTCTACATATAAGTGATATCATATGGCATTTGTCTTTCCCTTTCTGACTTATTAATACTTAGTGTGATAATGTCTAGATCCATTCATGTTGCTGCAAATGGCATTATTTCATTCTTTATTGTGACTGAATATTAGTCCACTGTGTGTGTATATATATGTATGTATGCCATATATGTGTATATGCCGTGTGTGTGTGTGTATGCCACATTTTCTTTATCCATTCATCTGTCAGTGGACATTTAGGTTTCTCCCATGTCTTGGCTATTATAAGTAGTGTTGCTGTGGTCATCACGGTGCATGGATCCTTTTGAATTAGACTTTTCCTTGGCTATATCTCTTATGAGTCAGATTTCTAGATCATAAGGTAACTCAATTTTTAGTGTTTAAGGGACCTCCATATTGTTCTCCCTAGTGAAAATCAGCCACATTTGAAGTCATTTTTCAATTGAAGACTTCCCCCAAGAGGCAGTCTGTTTATCCTGCTCACCTGTGATCTATTGCATTGCCTGAATATTCCAGTCATGCTGCCCTAAACCATTTCATTCATATCCTTGCTTTCAAACACTGTCTATAGTATGGCTACAGCAAATAAGTTGTTCCTTCACTGGTTTTAAAACCTTTGGATTGTCCAAAGAGGGAAGAGAAACTTCAGTTGCACTTGCTTTTCCCACTTTCTAAATTGATGCATTGGAGAAGGCAATGGCACCCCACTCTAGTACTCTTGCCTGGAAAATCCCATGGACGGAGGAGCCTAGTAGGCTGCAGTCCATGAGGTCGCTAAGAGTCAGACACGACTGAGCGACTTCACTTTCAGTTTTCACTTTCATGGATTGGAGAAGGAAATGACAACCCACTCCAGTGTTCTTGCCTGGAGAATCCCAGGGACGGGGGAGCCTGGTGGGCTGCCGTCTCTGGGGTTGCAGAGTTGGACACGACTGAAGCGACTTAGCAGCAGCAGCAGCATCAACTGCATATAACCCATGTAACTCAGTAAAGCATTCAGAGGAATCTTTTCTGAGACAGATCACTAAAAGCCTTCTTAGTGGAGAGGGCAGTGGAAAGCAATGGACCCCCAAAAAGAACTTGTAGCCTACATGAGCCATGCAACTAAGAACATTCTTAGGAGTACACATGTGCCATTAAGAAGTTAGAAAGTTGAATTCTCAGGAAAAATGTATTTTGTGCCTCAGATCATAAAGACATAGCTTTCCCCCCGAACTGAGAGAAGAATCTAGTATCTCTCTCCCTTTCTTCAGGTGAGAAAATGAAAGTCCAGAGAAAGTAGCTTACCTAAGGTCACATAGTCAGCTAGTGGAAGAGTTTGAATTGGAAAGCATGCTTCTAGTAGCTTATCATTAGAGAGGAAAGGTATTTGGTAGGGGGAAGGAGTACCACTGTAATATTTATTTAGTCACACAAGTTTATTGAGCATTTACTATGTGCCACGCTCATTAGGCCTCTTACCATAGTGAAGAAGTCAGATATGATCCAGGCCTTTATGGCATTGATATCCCAGAACAAACCTAGAACAGTTCATTACACATTCATATAATTACAGTTATGATGAGTGTCAAGAGGGATAAATTTAGAGTGTGAGCTTTGAGTAGGGAAACCTAACATCCACTGGGGGCCCAGGGGGACACTTTAAGGAAATGAAAGTTTAAAGAGTAGAGATTTGAAACATGAGTAATCCAGTAAGAGGAAGAAGAGGGAGAATAAAATTAAAGGGAATAGTGGAGTGATCCCAGCACCATCTAAGGGAAAATAGAGTTGAAATGCAGCTGATGTCCCTGGAAATGAGTACATTGCTAGAGATTTTAGTTTGATGCCATCTTCCTCCTTGTGTCTTGTGGATGTCTTATTACATTTAAAAGTGGTTTCTACTCTTTAGGTGGAATCTATCCTGTTCCCAGAGTTGAAAGGGTATAATCTGATACTTGGAACTGTTAATGCTGATGAAAAACTGGTTTCTGACTTTGTGGATCAAACTTTCGAGGTATTTCAGAAAAATCAAGTTGGTCCCTGCAGGTAAGTTGGTTTCGTTGTAACTTAGCCATTTTGGCATTGGTTTAGAGTTCCTACCTATCATCAAATAAATAATCCCTATTCCCACAGACCTGAAACAATACGTAATAAGTAGCCAATACTTACTTTGCTTTTGGTATTTTTAAAAATTCCTCTTAGCCATTTGAGTTTGAGTTTACTCAAACTCATAGGGATTACTATTTATCCCCATTTGCAGATGAAGAAACCATAACTTTCCCAATGTTATACAGCAAATAGATAGGAAAGCCAGAATTCAAATTAGAGGTTTACCTCTATTATCTGAAAGCCTTGGCACCAAATAGATTCTGAAATTTTGAAATTCCTGAATTTTAACCAGTGGTCAGGCACCAGTCCTACCAGGAAGCCTTGAAAAACCCCTGGACCAACCTCACTCACCAGGTGGCAGACACCAGAAGCAAGAAGAACTATAGTCCTGCAGCCTACAGAACAGAGACCACAAACACAGAAAGTCGGACAAAATGAGATGGCATATGTTCTAGACAAAGAAAGAAGGTAAAACCCCAGAAGAACTCAGTGAAGTAGAGATAGACAATCTTCCGGAAAAAGAATTTAGAATAATGATAGTGAAGATGATCCAAGATCTCAGAAACAAAATGAATATACAGACTGAAAAGATAAAAGAAATGTTTAGCAAAGAGCTAGGAGATTTAAAGAACAAGTAAACAGATGAAAAATATAGTAACGGCAATGAAAAATCCCTAGGATGAATCAATAGCAGAGTAAATGAGGCAGAAGAATGAGTAAATGAGCTGGAAAACAGATTGATTGGTGGAAATCACTGCCACATAACAGAATAAAGGAAAAAGAATGAAAAGAAGTAAGGACTGCCTCAAAGACTTCTGGCATAACATTAAACACAGCAACATTCACATTATAGTGGCCCAGGAAGGAGAAGAGAGAGAAAAATGGACATGAGAAGATATTTGAAGAGATAATAGCCAATAACTTCCCTAACATGAAAAGGAAACACTCAAGTCCAGGAAGTGCACAGAGGCCCATACAGGATAAACCCAAGAAGGAACATGCTGAGACACATATTAATCAAACTGACAAAAATTAAGGACATAGAATATATTAAAAGCAGCAAGGGAAAGCAACAAATAATATACAAGGGGACCCCATATGGTTATCAGCTGATTTTTCAGCAGAAACTCTGCAGACTAGAAAAGAGTGACACAGTATATTTAAAGTAATAAAAAAGGAAAAACCTACAACCAAGAATACTGTATGCAGCAAGGCTCTCATTCAGATTTGACAGAGAAATCCAAAGCTTTCAGTTCATTTCAGTTACTCAGTTGTGTCCGACTCTTTGCAACCCCATGAATCACAGCATGCCAGGCCTCCCTGTCCATCACCAACTCCCTGTCCATCACCAAGCTCATGTCCATCAAGTCGATGATGCTATCCAGCCATCTCATCCTCTGTTGTCCCCTTCTCCTCCTGCCCCCAATCCCTCAAAAGCTTTATAGACAATTAAAAGCTAAGAGAATTCAGCACCACCAAATCAGCTTTACAACAAATACTAAAGGAACTTCTCTAGGCAAAAACAAAAAGCCCACAAATAGAAAAAAAGAAAATTACAAAAGGGAAATCTCACCAGTAAAGGCAAACATACCGTAAAGAAAGAAAATCATCTACACACAAATATATCAAAGTCAGCAATCGTGAAAGGAGGAGAGTTCAACTGCAAGATATTGGAAATGCATTTGAAATTAAGATACAAGCAACTTAAAA
The DNA here is from genome assembly GCA_006410875.1 of Neotragus pygmaeus. Classification (NCBI taxonomy): domain Eukaryota; kingdom Metazoa; phylum Chordata; class Mammalia; order Artiodactyla; family Bovidae; genus Neotragus; species Neotragus pygmaeus. Next base: position 465,323 of record SJYV01028241.1, on the reverse strand, counting down.
CAGCCTTGTGTGAGTTTATATGTGTGTATATATGTAGGCTGCTATGTCAAAACCTCGTGGAAACTGTAAATCAAAAATCTACAATAGATAGGCACACAGAAAAGAAAATGCAATCCAAACACAACCCTAAAGATAGTCATCAAATCACAAGAGAAGAGAACAAAAGGAAGGGAAGCAAAAAAGACTAGACCAAAATATTCTGTATTACGAGAGGCTGTCCTTTATATGATAGGGTGTTTAGCAACATCCCTTGCTTCTTCCTGTTAGTAAGACTCTCCCTACTTTTGACAACCAAAAATGTATTCAGACATGGCCAAGTGTTCCCTGGGGACAAAATCACCTCCAGTTGAGAACAGCTGCTTGTCTATTCTGAAAATCATGCCCTCAGATTTGGAAGCTCTGCCCTCATGAATTCAACCTAGGATCTTCTGTTAGAAACCTCTGTTTTCCCTGTTTATTCTTATACATATAGTTTGTTTTTCTGGACTGACAGTTCCAGAAGCTTCTCTGTANTCGCTCACTCGCTGTCCCTCCCCCTGGCTCGAGAGCTCTGCCCTCTGGCCTGACTATGAGGGGGAGGGGCTGGGGCGGGTGCTGGCCTGGCCCGGGCTCCGGGCTCGACTGACTTATGAGGGGGAGCGGGTGGTGGTGTCGGGCAGGCAGGTGGCTAGGCTCCCTCACTCAGGCTCCAAGCTCTAGTTCGATGCTCCCATCTCCCCGAGCCGACTCCTCCTGTTAGAGCCAGACCAGACCCATGACAGGCTCAACAAGCTATACTAAGCCTAAGATTCAGATTCTTATAAAACCTGAGTCACGATTCTGGGAAACCACACCCTGGGAAAGTCCCACTCGCGCCAAACACGAGCCAATCAGAATGGGGATTTTGATTCGAACCTGAGCCAATGAGATTTTGTGATTTGTGTGATTTGACCAATGAGATTTTGTGATTTGTGTAATTTGAAAACCGTGTGTGCGATCGGCTCAGCCAATCATTACAGTCAGCTGTACTAAGAACCACCTGTATAAAAGTAGCTGTGATTCAGAGCTCGGAGCTCTTGCCAAGACGCCACTGCGCTGGATGAGACGGGAGCTCTAGCTCGAGCTAGCAGTAAAACCCCTTCATGCTTTTGCATTGCCGTGGACGTCTTATTCTCTCAGTTTTGGGGACTTGGACTCTGGGCATAACACTCTTCCACCTCTTCCTCACAGCAAGGGCAAAACTATTATGATAGCTATTGTTCTTATAATTTTTATTTATTTTTAAATTGCAGGATAACGCTTTACAGAATTTTGTTTTCTGTCAAACCTCAACATGAATCAGCCATAGTGAAGTGAAATCACTCAGTCGTGTCCAACTCTTTGTGACCCCATAGGCTGTAGCCTACCAGGCCCCTCTGTCCATGGGATTTTCCAGGCTATAGTACTAAAGTGGATTGCCATTTCCTTCTCCAGGGATCTTCCCAACCCAGGGCTTGAACCCCGATCTCCTGCATTCTAGACAGACGCTTTACCGTCTGAGCCACCAGGGAAGTCCAAGTCAGCCATAGGTATACATACAGCCATTATGGAAGATGATACGGAAATTCCTTAAAAAACTAGGAATAAAACTAGTATATGACCCAGCAGTCCCACCCCTAGCCATATACTCTGAGGAAAGCAAAATTGAAAAAGACACATGTACCCCAATGTTCATTGCAGCACTATTTACAATAGCTAGAACATGGAAGCAACCTAGACATCCATCAACAGATACATGGATAGGTATACATATGTCCCCTCCCTCCCATCTCCCTTCCCTTCCCACCCCTCTAGGTTGATACAGAGCTCCTGTTTGAATTCCCTGAGGCAAACAGCAAATTCCCATTGTCTATTTTACATACAGTAATTAAGTTTCCAAGTTACTCTCTCCATACATTGCACCTTCTCCTCCTCTCTCCCCATGTCCATAAGTCTGTTCTCTATATCTGTTTCTCCATTGCTGCCCTCCAAATAAATTCTTCAGTACTATCTTTCTACATTCTGTATATATGCATTGAAAGTGAAAGTTGCTCAGTCGTGTCTGACTCTACGACCCCAAGGACTGTATAGTCCATGGAATTTTCCAGGCCAGAATACTGGAGTAGGTAGCCTTTCCCTTCTCCAGGGGATCTTCCCAACCCAGGGATCAAACCCAGGTCTCCCACAATGCAGGCAGATTCTTTACCAGCTGAGCCACAAGGAAAGCCCATATACGATAATGTTTTTCTCTTTCTGACTTACTTCACTCTGTATAATTGGCTCTAGGTTCATCCACCTGAACTGACTCAGATGCATTCTTTTTTAGGGCTGTGTGATATTCTATTATATATATGTACCACTGCTTCTTTGTCCATTTATCTGTTGATGGACGTCTAGGTTGCTTCCATGTTCTAGCTATTGTAAATAGTGCTGCAATGAACATTGGGGTACATGTGTCTTTTTCAATTTTGCTTTCCTCAGAGTGGCTAGGAGTAGGACTGCTAGGTCATATGGTGGTTTTATTCCTAGTTTTTTAAGGAATTTCTATACCATCTTCCATAGTGGCTGTATCGATTTACATTCCCATGAACAGTGCAGGGACATTCCCTTTTCTCCACACCCTCTCAGGCATTTATTGTTTGTAGACTTTTTGATGATGGTCATTCTGACTGGAGCGAGGTGATCTCATTGTAGTTTTGATTTGCATTTCTCTGCTAATGAACTATATTGAACAACTTTTCATGTGTTTGTTAGCCATTTGTATGTCTTCTTTGGAGAAATTTCTGTTTAGGTCTTTTCCCCATTTTTTGATTGGGTTGTTTGTTTTTCTGGTATTGAGTTGTATGAGCTGCTTATATATTTTGAAAATTAATCCTTGGTCAGTTGTTTCATTTGCTATGATTTTCTCCCATTCTGAGGGTTCTCTTTTCACCTTGCTTATAGTTTCCTTTGCTGTGCAAAAGCTTTTAAGTTTAATTAAATCTCACTTGTTTACTTTTGTTTTTATTTCCATTACTCTAGGAGGTGGGTTATAGAGGATCTTGCTTTATGTCATCGAGTGTTCTGCCTATGTTTTTATAAAACTAAGAGTTTTATAGTTTCTGGTCTTACATTTAGGTTTTTCATCCATTTTAAATTTATCTTTGTGTATGGTGTTAGGAAGTGTTGTAATTTCATTCTTTTACACGTAGCTGTCCAATTTTCCCAGCACCACGTATTGAAGAGGCTGTCTTTACCCCATTGTATATTCTTGCCTCCTTTGTCAAAAATAAGGTACCCATGAGTGTGTGGGTTTATTTTTGGGTTTTCTATCTTGTTCCATTGGTCTATATTTCTGTTTTTGTGCCAGTATCATAGATTTTGATGACTGTAGCTTTGTAGTATAATCTGAAGTCAGGAAGGTTGATTCCTTCAGCTCCATTTTTCTTTTTCAAGACTGTGTTGGTTATTCAGGGTCTTTTGTGTTTCCATATGAATTGTGAAAATTTTTTGTTCTAGTTCCATGAAAAATACCATTGGTAATTTGATAGGGATCACATTGAATCTGTAGATTGCATTTGGTAGTATAATCATTTTCACAATATTGATTATTCTTACCTAGGAACATGGAATATCTCTCCATCTGTTTATGTAATCTTTGATTTCTTTCATCAATGTCTTATAATTTTCTGTATACAGTTATTTTGTCTCCTTAGATAGTTTTATTCCTAGATATTTTATTTTTGTTGCAAGGGTGAATGGGATTGATTCTTTAATTTGTCTTTCTGATTTTTCATTGTTAGTATATAGGAATGCAAGTGATTTCTTTGTATTGATTTTGTATCCTATGACTTTGCTAAATTCACTGAATAGTAATTTTCTGATAGTATCTTTAGGGTTTTCTATGTATAGTATCATGTCATCTGCACACAGTGAGAGCTTTACTTATTCTTTTCCAATCTGAATTCCTTTTATTTCTTTTTCTTCTCTGATTGCTGTAACTAGGACTTCTAAAACTATGTTGAATAAAATGGGTAACCTGGAAGAAATGGACAGATTCTTCCAAGACTGAACCAAATAAGACTTAACTCTTATTTGTTAAGAATTTAAGGTTTGGAATTGGTTCACATCCTGGCTCTGACACCTAAACATCATGTTGCTTTGGATAAAGTTACTCAGCCTCATTTCTTCCATTATAAAATGTTAATAATATTAATAGTTCCTAACTTAAAAATTTTGTGAAAATTAGTGAGTTAATACTCATTCAGTGATTAGAATGGGCATGGTAAAGGGCATAGTACATGTCATATATTATTACCATTTCTACTGTTATTATTTCTAAATATGGTATGCATGTGAATATTATTCACAAGAATTTACAGGTAGAGAAAATTGGGAAAACCTTGTTCTAATCTCCAAATAGTAATCATGTCTGCTTAGTATAGTGGGTTTCATAAGAAAGTTATTTTAGATGTTGATGATGGCTGTTACTTTCCCTGTAGCATCTGTAATCAGTACAGCCTCATTGCCGACAAAGTCAGTGAGATTCCTATCAACACTGGGGAGCTAGTATTCCTCATTGAATTCTTAAAGAAATCCAGAGATGTCACCGTGTTCAAACTCAGGAGGCAACTTAGAGATGCGGTTGAACGGCTGGAGTTCTTGATGGACTATGCAGACTTGCCCCGTAAGTACAATGTCATGTGTGTACGTGCAAATGTATGTATATATTTATATGTTTAGATATAAGGAGCCGGAAAAGAAGAGTTTACAATCCTTCTGCTAAATATCTGTATCAGAAGAGCTGCTTTTTAAGTGTGTCTCTATATTAGAGACACTAATTCCACACTCTTATCCAGAGAAATAAGAAATATCTAGGGACTTGACTGGTTCTTAGATGCCTGTCTTTGCCTCTTATGTGTGGTGTTCCTAAAAAAAAAGTCTCTTTCAAATGCAGAGTGCTTTTGTAAATGGGTAGGTTTCATTCATCTATAATCTTAATACAGTCCTACCTTTGAGGAAGCCAGGGCACTTTCCTTCATGCTCTTGCATATTTTAAGAGGAAAGAAATGGCCGGGACCCTTCATGGCTTATTGCGCCAAGTTAGGACTCAATAAGGACCTAACTTTTAAGGACCAGGTTCTGAAGGAAAAGCTAATATCACCTCTACAAGTCACATTTCAGAACCTTTTTCCATCTGGACATACCTGTGAATTATCTGGTGTTCACCATGGTTAGGGAGGAATAGTTATAGGAGGGAGAGATAAGGACTGGGAGTGAAAAAGTGGTCCCATAACCAACCACTTGCACATTTGTGAGCTGTGCTCTTGACCATGTGAACACACACCAGAGTCCCTCATTGTAGTCTCTACCCCCTAAATTTCCAAGGGTACATAGGAAACCCAGGGCATTTAAACTGCCCAGAGCCATAAAATGGGTAGGGTATCTGGCACTGATATTACCCTTGACCTTTAACCCAGACTGAAATTCAGATGAGGTGAAATAGTTTAAAGAATAGTACTAAACTTTAGCTAGGATTCTACTCAGACCTAGTCTAGGAAGATAATGAAGTGCATAGTGGTTAGAACACAGGCTTTGGAGTTGGTTAGTCTTGGGTTTGAAATCTGCCCTGCTGTCTCCTAGCAGTGTGACCTTGACCACTTGGCTTAACTTTGTTTCCCATCTGTAAAAACAATGATCATACCATCTACCTTCTAGCCTGGCCCTTGGTAAGTGCTCAGTAAATGTTGGGAAACATTTATCAATAATGGGCCCATTCATTAATTGCCACCCCTATACTCACTTCTGTTGACCTCTTATTCTGTTGAATTAATTCACTGTGAACTGAGCAGTGTCCTAGAGCAGACTGTGTGTGTTTTGCAGAAGAGGATATCAAACTGAACAGCACTCTGTTCCTCTGGCCAGACCAGATTGAAGATATCTTTGAAAACAGCCGGAACCTTCTCCTTAGCAAGAGGGATCAGGCAGAGATGGACCTCATTAAAAGGTACAGGAAAATTATGATGTTTAAGAAATGATATCCAGCTTTATAATATGCTACATGTTCCTGATTCTGTCTAGGGCCACCGCTGATCCAGCAATGCGTGGGTGAAGGCTCATGACAATTAGTGGAGAAGGAATTTCCTTTTGTTTGGAAAAGATTCTGATGCTGGGAGGGATTGGGGGCAGGAGGAGAAGGGGACAACAGAGGATGAGATGGCTGGATGGCATCACTGACTCGATGGACATGAGTCTGAGTGAACTCTGGGAGTTGGTGTTGGACAGGGAGGCCTGGTGTGCTGCGATTCATGGGGTCGCAAAGAGTCAGACACGACTGAGTGACTGAAATGAACAGAAGGGATATTCTCTGTAAGCCTGCTTCATTGTGGTAACTCCAACCAATGCCTTCCCTCCCTGCCTTTAACAATTGAAATTTAGTGCTGCAGAGAGAAAAAGGCAAAAATAGTAGCATATAAGAGCAGCCTTACAATAATAATAGCAAAATTGTCAGTCTTACATTTAAGACCATGGATCTGTGAGATATCAAGACAGGGATAATAAAACATGGTTGGTAGCTGAGGAACTGCCTATTTTACAGCTGATCTCATTCAGTGCTAATGTGCCTGTAATCATTTTTTCATTGAGTATTATGACTTTTTACTATGTGCTGTGCTCTATTCTAGACACAAAAATGTGTTTGACTGCTAAATAAAGATTTTAATACAATGACAAAATATCACATACTGAAGAAGTCAGACAATGTCAAGTGAAGTGGACCAAGTATCACGTATTGGTAAAGACATGCTTGTGTACATATGCATGTGCACATGCGTGCACACACACTCACACATACACATACCAACTTATAGCACTTTGTTTAGGGACTGCAAATTCATACCAGTTACCATCCCCATCACACATGAAACACCCAGTACCCAACTTTAGATTCTGTAATCCTTGCTAATACTCAGGAGAAAGGGAAAGAGCAGACAAAAGCAGGGATTTCTACACAGAATGGGAGATTGCACTCAAGGATAATCCCAAGAGAGGAAGTTGCTATCTTCACAACAACTTTTGCCCAGCAAACAACAAAAGATGTGTATGTTTGTTTCTATCTAGAGCCTTCTTCTCCCTCTACCTAAATGGCTGCTGTCTCCAGAACCCAGAATTTAGCCCAATGAATAGATGCCTTTTAACAGATGTTTTTGTTGTTGTTCGGTTGCTAAGCTTTGTCTCTTTGCAACCCCATGGATTGCAGCATGCCAGGATTCCCTGTCTTTCACTATCTCCCAGAGTTTTCTCTAACTCATGTCCACTGAGTCTGTGATGCTGTTCAACCATCTCATCCTCTGTCGTCCCCTTCCCTTCCTGCCCTTGATCTTTCTCAACATCAGGGTCTTTTCCAGTGAGTCAGTTCTTCACAGCAGATGGCAAGAGTATTGGAGCTTCAGCTTCAGCATCAGTCCTTCCAATGAATATCCAGGGTTGATTTCCTCTAGGATTGACTAAAGGAAATCAGTCCAAGGGACTCTCAAGAGTGTTCTCCAATACCACAATTTGAAAGCATCAGTTCTTCAGTGCTCAGCCTTCTTTATGGTCCAATTCTCACATCTGTACTTGGCTACTAGAGAAATCATAGCTTTGATTATATGGAACTGTCAGAAAAGTGATATCTCTGTTTTTTAATATGCTGCCTAGGTTTGTCATAGCTTTCCTTCCAAGGAACAAGCATCTTTTTTCCTTTATAGAACAGTTTTAGGTTCACAGAAAAATTGAGCAGAAAGTATAGGGTCCTCCTATACCCCCTCACCCCTTACACATGGCCTCCCCCTCAGTGGAACTGGGTTTTGATGCCTCACCAAGAAGCAGAACCATTTTTAAAGCTAGATGAACAGGAGAAAATTTCTTCATCTTTTTTGAGCCTAAGTGTCCTCATCTGGAAAATGGGGATAGTAGAACCAATCTCAGATCATCTGATTTTTTGAGAGTTGTCATTGTGTTAAAGGATGAAATCAGATGGTCTGAGGTGGTGCCTAAGTGATATTCAGCACATGGCAGGCATTCAGGAGCAGTCAGCTTCTTTTGCACATTAGCAATGACTTCTTTAGGGAGTAAAATGCTTCTTAACTTTCAAACCACTACCTGTGAGCAGAGTTCTAGAACATTACTCTAAGACAATTCACAGTAACTGTTGAAGTTAATAGGTACTGAGGGGTGGCTCTGGAAGAAATCGGAACACGTGTCATTTACGGTGAGAAGAGAGTGCCAGACTTCTTCTTGGAGGGGCAACTCAAGCTTGACCCATCACTTGGTATCTGAGCTCTTAATCACAGAGCTCAGCAGAGAAGCAGCTCTACGAACACCTGCAACCCTGGGCTCAGCCCTCTCTTTAGTGAACTCTTAAACTTCCTGTCCATCATTTTTGCATAAATCCTGAGAAAACCTGCGAGGAGGGCTTAGAAATACTCATTTATTCATTCATCTTCTATGAGTCCCCTTCCCTCTCTGAGACTTGACCTTATTTTCCCAGGCCACAGTAATTTTTTTTACTTCAATGCCAATTTCCATTTGTTGTCCCCACCCCCTCTCGCAATTTCTATCCACCTTCCTCTGTCCACTCCATGCATGGTTGGCTGATTCCTACAGTCTCTAGCCTTCAGCTTCTGTGTCTGTTGGATCCAGACAGGCAGGGCCAGTGGAAAGCCCTCTCGAGGTTGGAGAGTGGCTGCTGTGCTGCTTCTCTTCTCCCTCCCTACTTGTTCCTGGGGTTCTGGCCAGTAGCTGCATCCCTCCGGGATAACAATTCTTTCTCCTCCGTGTTTCCAGTTCTCTTGTCCCCTCAGGCCTAGAGATCAGTGACTTCCCTCTGAGGTTACTAGTCTCTGGATGCTTCATTCTCCTTTCTTTGTTCCTTTAACCCTACCCATAGCTCATCTCTGTAAGTAGTCCCTTCATTGAAATCTCTTTCTTTGAACATCAGAGTAAATTATATTTCTTGCCAGAATTCTTAACAATATAACATTTTAAAATTATTGTAATATTCTCTGACAGACTTCAGGTGGTCCTAGGAATAGAACTCAATTTACTTAACCAAATTTCCCGAGTGCCTACTAATTACTAATGGCATACTTATATATATGTATGTACTATGGATTTGAAAGCACTTTAAGAAATTGTAATGTGCTAAGCAATTATAAAAAATTTAAAACAATATAAACTGTTAGTTATAAAAAATATTTTACAGTGATGTGCACAGCATAGGGAATATAGTCAATATTTTATAATAACTTTGTCTAATGTCTAATATCTATAAAGATATCAAATCACTGTGTTATACAACTGAGACCAATATACTATTACAAGTCAACTGTACTTCAATAAAATTTGTAAAAGAGAAATTTTAAGCAATAGGTAACAGTAATATTTTATAATTATCACTGAGTTTGTATACTACTTCACTCTGGGAAGAATTCAAAAGTTGTTTTATCAGAGATTTATTTTTGTGTGTAAGTCTGTATTTGGCATCTAAAAAGAATCTTAATGATGTGAAAAGGCAGTCAGCAGCACATGATTGTGTGGACAACAGGAGAATCAGCTTTCCTCCCATTTTGTTCCACTCAATGGTAGGTTCCAAGGGCCTAAAAGTAACCTGGAATATACATGACAAACATCTCAGGAATGTGAGCTGCTCTTTGCCATGAGAGTGCATCTTGTGAATAGAAAGAAAGGTATCTTAGGGAGAGTACCCAGATTGTGTTCTGGGGTCCAGGGAGAACATAGTGCTTTGCAAATAGCAAGTTCTCACTTTTTTGATGAATGAATGAATGAGTAAGTGAATGAATGAGACTTTTTCCTATTAAGGATATTCTCTGAAATTAATACTTATCAGAGTATAAAATCACAAAACAAAAGCAAAAACTTAGTGCTATGTGTCTCGTTGCACTTATGTTTTCTATCTCTGAATCCTTAAAACTTTGGTGAAAAATAAGCATGAGAGGCAGTAGCCACCTTGCCCGCTTTCCTCTTGGGCTCCTGTATCCATTTCTCTTCTCTGAGGATACAGAGAAGAAAAGGGACATGGGAGGTGGAAGCTAAAGCAGATAAGACAGAAGCTCTATGAAGGAAAAGAATGGGAAAGTGGAGCGCAGTGGTTGCATTCAAAGAGCAAATCCAGGAAGGGCTCATGTAAATGAGACTTGAAGGATGAGAAAGAGCCCATTAAGGCAAGACTGGGGAGGGAAAGAATAGAAGGATGTCCTATTCTATTGCAGGTATCAAGCTTGACCAATGGCTCCAACTTGAGACTACCTTTGCCTATAAAATGAGGGAGTAACATCCCATCACTTTTGCCATATTCTTTGTTGGAAGTGAGTTACTAGCTCTAGCCCAAACTCAAGAGGATGGTTATACGAGGATATAAGTACCAGGAGGTGTGGCTCTTTGAGGACCTTACCAGAGGCTACTTACCACACAGTGTAGTTAGAAATAAATTCAAATCAAACCATTGAAAATTAACTCTTTTAAATTATTTTTAAGAAAAAAAAAGAACATAAAAACTGCCATAACAAAATAAAGTATTTTTAAGATAATAGCCAAATTTATGTTACTATAGTTGTTCTCCATGGCAAATTCCCCTTATTCATTCAATGAATCTTGATGGTATTATGCCAGATGCTTCTTCTAAGTGCTGGAGATTCAATAAGGAATTAAGGAGATTAAAACTGCATTGGTAGAGTTTAAATTCTAGTGAGTGAGACTGAACACGTTTATAGTGATTATTATGTACTAGGCTCAATTTAAGCATTTTGTATATGTTAGCTTACTAGAGTAGGCACTTTATCCATCCCTGTTTTATCTGAGGCCTAGAGTTAAGTCGCTTCAGTCGTGTCCGGCTCTGTGTGAACCCATAGATGGCAGCCTACCAGGTTCCCCCATCCCTGGGATTCTCCAGGCAAGAACACTGGAGTGGGTTGCCATTTCCTTCTCCAATGCATGAAAGTGAAAAGTGAAAGTGAAGTCACTCAGTCGTGTCCGACTCTTCGTGACCCCATGGACTGTACCCCACCAGGCTCCTCTGCCCAAGGGATTTTCCAGGCAAGAGTTAAAGAACTTGAACAAGGTCACATAGCTACTGTGTAGCAATGTAGGGACTTGAACTAGTCAGTCCAGCTCTAGAACCTATCCACTTAACGCTATGCTAATTTACCTCTTAGGAAAAGGGAGAAGTACATTTGAGAACTGCTTTGTTGATAATATGAATAAAGTAGATAAATCTCTGGAATAGTCTCCCCTGATCACTCTAACTAAAGTACCTCCTCACTTCCATCCACTAGGCATTCTGCTCTGTTCTGTTTTCTTCAGAGCATTTATCACTATCAGAAATATCTTATTTCATATTTATCTATGTATGGTTTTATCTATCCATCCATTCATTCATCTGTTCATATATGTTTACTGTTTGGGTTTCCCCAAACTAAAATACAAGCTCCATAAGGGTAGGGAGCTTAAGGGTGTACTTCACAAATATATTCCTGATGCCTAGAGCAGTTCTTGGATTTGGGCATTTAATAATAAATATCTAATAGATAAATAAATAATATGTATATGCATGAATTTTATACATGTATATATTTTATCAGGGCTTCTCTGGTGGCTCAGTGGTAAAGAATCCACCTGCCAATGCAGGAGACACAGGTTCGATCCCTGGATCAGAGTGAGTAAGAAATGGCAAGCTACACCAGTATTCTTGCCTGGGAAATCCCATGGACAACAGTAACCTGGCATGCTACAGTCCTTGGGGTGACAAAAGAGTCAAATATGACTTAGCAACTAAATAACATATATTAAATAGCGTATGTATTACAATACACATTTTATATACATTCACCTGTATGAGAAACATCTGGAAATATTTAACCACCAGTAGGCTCACAGCAGCTGTCTCTGGGAGGCAGGATTACAAATTATGTATAATAGCATATGTTTGTTAAGTTTTACATCTATGGTATCAGAAGATCATATTCTCCCCAGACTTGAATATGGCTGAGCAGTGCTGATAAATGGAAAATCCAAATATGACTGGATGGTCTTTACTTTCAGGTGCTCAGAATTTGAAGTGAAACTTGAGGGCTACAGCAAGGAACTGGAAGGCTTTAGGAAACGTGAAGTAATGACTACAGAAGAAATGAAGAACAATGTTGAAAAGCTTAATGAGCTTTCAAAGAACCTAGATCAAGCACTGGTGGAATTTGAGGTTTGGGGCCTTGGGATGGGCACTTATGACTGTACTGCTCTGTTGGTCCTTGCTTCTGTGTTTTCCTAACATCACCTGTCAGGTGGATAGTATTAGTTGATTGATGAGTTATTTCTCTGCTACTTTCCACGACCTTTTCCCATACCCCTACATTATATCAGCTTTGTTAGTCACTGAGTACGTAAAGAAGAGTTATTAATGTAATGGAATAATTGCTGACATGTATCAAGCATGTATTATATACGTAATGTACAAAGGACTTCCTATGTGATATATCACTTAATATCCATAATAAGTCTTTGGAGTAGGTACTATATATTCATTTATCTCTATTTAAAATGGGAGAACTAAGTCTTGAAGAAGCTAAGTAACGCCCTGAAGTTGTCTACAGTAGTAAGTTCTTTAATCATTAAAGTTCTTACCTTTGAGGCAGTTCAGCATAAGAAGGTAACATTGTGTTAACAGTTAAAGTACATATAAAAATTCATGAAAATGGGAATATGTATGTGTTACAGTGGAAGCAAAGATGATGGAGCAAGTGGCCAATTATTGTAAAGTTTCATTCACTGATCTCAGGTGCCATGACTCTCAGAGGTAACAGAGAGACCTTCTTGCTTGAGTTCATACCTTATTTTCCGATCTTACTCTCCAGATGAACATGCATCTTCCTCAACTTGGTTTTCAAAGCACTGAGGAATTTGCCATGGTGGCTTCTGGGGTTCAGAAGAACCACCCACCCAATAAACAGCATCCCCTTTTGCCCTACAGTTGATCAATAAGGAGGAGGAGCTGTTGGAAAAGGAGAAGAGTACCTTCCCTCTTCTGCAAACTGTGATGACCAACAAAGTGCCTTACGAGCAGCTGTGGGTGACAGCCTATGAGTTTAGCACCAAGTCAGAGGAATGGATGAATGGTATGCCACAGTTTCACTCTACTCGGACAGGATGGGAATAGGGTAGCAGAATCAACCCAGCCAGTTCTGAAATAAGACTGGGACTTCAGATTCTGGCTGGACTTTTTATCATATTCTCATACTTTGGATTAAGGCAACCATAGTTAAATTTTTCTGATGTGATAACGATGGAAGGTGGGGATCAAAAAGCCAGACCTGTAGCTAGGATAAAATAGAATGGGCAACCACTCAAAGCCATGGATTGGGTAGTGACTCAGAGAGGCAAGTGGTGGGAGGATAAGATGGCAGTTCCCCTATTATGCTTATGCTTTATGCCAGTGCTTCAATATAATGAACACAACTATGAGAAATACCTTTGTTGCCAATTTTCTGGATACAATAATGATAATTTTCTTAGGATAAATTACTGGAAGTGAAATGGCTAGATCAAAGAAAAGGTTATAATAAAAATATAAAGGTTTTAGAATTTACTTTTATTATTGGTATTGCTTTCCAGAAAAGTTATGTTTTAATTTAATATTCTTTTAGCAGTATTTGAGTGCCCATTCCTCATACCCTTCAACAAACATGAGAAGTAAGAGCTTTACTTTTTTGCTCAAAAAAGTGTTTTTTTCCTTTAATAGAAGTTGAATGTTTATTGGTCAATTGAATTCCTTGTTTAATAAGTCTATTTATGTGCTCTCTCACTTTTTTCTATTAGTAAGCCACCTTATTTAAATAATTTTCAGTTTTGAATAATATTTTTATGGATGCATTTTAGTTTTTTAAGTACTCAATCATACCTATGCATTTAGAATATTTTACCTTATTTATCACTTTCACATCTCTTTTAAAATTCACTTTTTTGTGTTAACTAGCACTTCCAAATTAAACAGGGGTCTCAAAGAGTCGGACACGACTGAGCGACTGAACTGAACTGATAATGAACATCTTTGTCTTATTCCTGATTCTAATGGAATTCTTCTAGAATGTCACCTTTAAACATGATGCTTTTTGTTGATTTGAGGCACAAAATGTTTATGGTATTAAGGAATAATTTATAATTTAGCATGTATTTTTGTTAGAGATAATATATTTAAAATTTTTATATTTTGTTTATCAGTCCCAGTGACTTCAGTAAACTTCCTTGTACTACTCCTTCATAATCACACTCTCTACAGCCTTAACATCTAGCAAATATTGATCTCTTCATTGTTACTACAGCTTTGTCTTTTTGAGACTGTCATATAAATTCCATTTTCTTTTTCAAATTGTATTACAACTTTTACAGTACCTTTGTCTTTATATCTTTTGTATAAAATTTTAGAATCAGCTTATTCGTTTATATATGAAGTCTGCTGGAATTTTGATTGGAAATATATTACACCTAGAGATCAATTTGGAAAAGAATTGATATCTTTACCACGAAATCTTCCAATCCATGGACATTGCATATCTAATTATTTTGATCTTCTTTGACTTCGTTTTGCCAATGTTTTGTTGGTTTCAGCATATAAATTCTATACATGTTTTGTTAAATTTACATGTATTTATTTTTATTTGTTGTTGTTCAATTGCTAAGTCATGTCTGACTCTTTGTGACCCCTTGAACTGCTCCACATCAGACTTCCTGTCCTTCACTATCTCCCAAGGTTTGTTCAAACTCATGTCCGTTGAGTCGGAGATGCCATTTAACCATCTCATCCTCTATCACCCACTTCTCTTCCTGCCCTCAATCTTTCCCAGCATCAGGGTCTTTTCCAGTGAGTCAGCTCTTCACATTAGGTGACGAAATATTGGAGCTTCAGCTTCAGCATCAGTCCTTCCAATGAATATTTAGGATTGATTTCCTTTAGGATTGACTGGTTTGATCTCCTTGTAGTCCAAGGGACTCTCAAGAGTCTTCTCTAGCACCACAATCCAAAGGCATTAATTCTTCAGTGCTCAGCCTTCGTTATGGTCCTACTCTCACATCTGTACGTGACTGGAAAAACCATAGTTTTGACTACGTGGACTTTCGTCAGCAAAATGATATCTCTGCTTTTTCATACACTGTCTAGGTTTGTCATAGCTTTTCTTTGAAGAAGCAAGCATTTTTAAAGTTCACAGCTGTAGTCACCATCTGCAGTGATTTCTGGAGTCCAAGAAAGTAAAATCTGTCACTGTTTCTACTTTTTCCCCATCTATTTGCCATGAAGTGATGAGGCTGGATGCCATGATTTTAGGTTTTTGAATGTTGAGCTTTAAACCACCTTTTTCATGCTCCTTTTTCACCCTCATCATGAAGCTCTTTAGTTCCTCTTCACTTTCTGCCATTAGAGTGGTATCATCTACATATCTGAGGTTATTGATACTTCTCCTGGCAATCCTGATGCCAGTTTCATCCAGCCTGGGATTTCACATGATGTACTAAACAGGGTGACAATATATAGCCTTGACATACTCCTTTCCTAATTTTGAACCAGTCCACTGTTCCATGTCTGGCTTTAACTGTTGCTTCTTTTCCTGCATACAAGTTTCTCAAGAGATAAGTAAGGTAGTCTGGTATTCCCATTTCTTTAAGAGTTATGATGTATATTTTATACAAAGCTATGACACAGGTTTTTAAATTTTGTTGTATATATTGAAACAATTGGGGTTTGGCAGCATATTTTTTAACTATTTTTAAATTAATTTTGTTTTCTCACTGTCGAGTTTTAGAGTTCTTTGTATATTTCAGACAGCAATCATTTATCAGATATATGTTTTGCAGTTTTTTTCTACTAGTCTTTGGCTTATCTTTCAATCTTTTGACAGTGTCTTTCACAAAGCGGAAGATTTAGTTTGTCATTTCTTTAATAGATCATGCCTTTAGTTTTGTATCTAAGAAATTAGCACCAAACCCAAGGTCATCTACATTTTTCTGCTATGTATCTCTGCTGTATATCTCCTAGAATTTTTATAGTTTTGCATTTTACATTTAAATCCATGATCCATTTTGATTAATTTGTGTCAAGGCTGTACACTTTGCATCTACATTAGTTTTTGCCTGTGTATATCTAGTTATTCTAAAACTATTTGCTGAAAAGTTTCATTCTCTTTTTTATTCTCTTTGCTTCTTTGTGAAAGATCAGTTGACTATGGTGGGTCTTATTTCTGGGTTCTCTATTTTGTTCCACTGACCTATTTGTCTCTTCTTTTACCAAAAATACACTTGATTATCATAGCTGTATGGTAAGTTTTAAAGCTGGATAATGACAGTCTCCTAGCTTTACATTTCTCCTTTAATATTATATTGGCTATTCTGGGTCTTTGCTGTCTCCACGTAAACTTTAGAATCAGTTTTGATAGTATCTATAAAAAAAACTTATTGGGATTTTGATTGGGATTGTGTTGAATCTATAGATCAAGCTGGGAAGAACTGACATCTTGACACCATTGAATTTTCCTATCCATGAGTATTAATTTTTTCTGCACTTATTTCCTTATTCCTTAATTTCTTTCATTAGAGTTCTGTAGTTTTCCTTATATAGACAATGCACATATTTTGTTAGATTTATGCCTAAGTGTTTCAATTTTGGAGGGTCTGAGTGAACTCCAGGAATTGGTGATGGACAGGGAGGCCTGGCATGCTGCAATTCATGGGGTCGCAAACAGTCGGACACGACTGAGCAATTGAAATGAACTGAACTGAATGTAAATGGATATGTTTTTAATTTCAAGTCCACACTGCTTATTAATAATATATAGGAAAGCAATTAACTTTTATGTATTAACCATGTACCCTGCAACTTTGCTGCATCTGTGAATTACTTTCGGGAGGTTTTTGTTTGTTATTGATTCTTTCCTATTTTCTATGTACATGATAGTGTCATATGCAAATAAAGTTTTGTGTCTTCTTTCCCAGTCTATATACTTTTATTTCCTGTCTTATCTTACTGCATTGCATAATGAATGTTGAAAAAGGAGTGGTGAGAGGGGACATTCTTGCTGTGTTAATTGACCGTAGGTGTATGGGTTTATTTCTGAGATCTCTGTTATGTTCCATTGATCCATGTCATTTCTGTGCCAATAATCATGCTCTTTTCATTACAGTAACTTTGTAGTATTGTCTGTAGTCTGGAAGGGTTATATGTCCCACCTTATTCCTTTTCCTCTGGATTTCTTTACCAATTCTGAGTCTTTTATGGTTCTATATAAATTTTAGTATTATTTGTTGTAGTTCTGTGGAGATAAAAGGTCATGGGTGCTTTGATAGAAATCACGTTTAATATATAGATTGCTTTGGATAGTATAGCCATTTTAGCTTCTTTCAGTCCAAGAGCATGGGATAAATTTCCGTTTCTTTGAATCATCTTCAGTTTCCTTTATGAATGTTTTGTAGTTCTTAGTCTTTCACCTTCTTGGTCAGGTTTATTCCTACATTTTTTTTTTGGATGAGATTTTAAAATATTTTAATGTTTCTTTCCTTATATTTCATTGTTAGTATAAAGAAATGTGACCAATTTCTGTATGTTAATCTCGTATCCTGCTACCTTGCTGAATTCATTTTTCAGTTCTAGTAGCTTTTGTGTGGAATCTTTAGGATTTTCTATATGGAGTATCATGTCATCTGCATATAATGACAGTTTTACTTCTTCCCTTCCAATCTGGTTACCTTTTATTTTTATTTTTCTTGTCTGATTGCTATGCCTAGGACTTCTAATATTATGCTGCATAAAAGTGGTAAAAATGGACATCTTTGTCTTGTTCCAGATTTTAGTGCGAAGCCTTTTCACTGAATATTATAATGGTTGTGACATCTCACAACTTTTTATGTTAATTTTTATTTTCATTTACCTAAAAATATTTTAAAATTTCTGTTGATATTTCTTTTTTGACCATGTGTTATTTAGAAGTATGTAGTTTAATTTCCCAAGTATTTGGGGATTTTTTCCAACTATCTTTTCTGTTATTAAGTTATGAGAATAAAAATTCTTCCTTCATTCCCAATGTTAGGGAGAAAGTATTCCATCTTTCACCATTAAGTGTAATGGGTTTTTTGCTTTTATGTTTTTAAACCACTTTTTTTTAGTACAAATGACATATAAAAAGCTGTATATACTTATGTATAAAAATGTAATGATAGTGTAGGTTTTCATAGATGCTCTGTATCAGGCTATAGACACTGTCTCTTATACACATCTTAACCGTTAAAGTACATATAAAAATTCATGAAAATGGGAATATGTATGTGTTACAGTGGAAGCAAAGATGATGGAGCAAGTGGCCAATTATTGTAAAGTTTCATTCACTGATCTCAGGTGCCATGACTCTCAGAGGTAACAGAGAGACCTTCTTGCTTGAGTTCATACCTTATTTTCCGATCTTACTCTCCAGATGAACATGCATCTTCCTCAACTTGGTTTTCAAAGCACTGAGGAATTTGCCATGGTGGCTTCTGGGGTTCAGAAGAACCACCCACCCAATAAACAGCATCCCCTTTTGCCCTACAGTTGATCAATAAGGAGGANGTTAAAGTACATATAAAAATTCATGAAAATGGGAATATGTATGTGTTACAGTGGAAGCAAAGATGATGGAGCAAGTGGCCAATTATTGTAAAGTTTCATTCACTGATCTCAGGTGCCATGACTCTCAGAGGTAACAGAGAGACCTTCTTGCTTGAGTTCATACCTTATTTTCCGATCTTACTCTCCAGATGAACATGCATCTTCCTCAACTTGGTTTTCAAAGCACTGAGGAATTTGCCATGGTGGCTTCTGGGGTTCAGAAGAACCACCCACCCAATAAACAGCATCCCCTTTTGCCCTACAGTTGATCAATAAGGAGGAGGAGCTGTTGGAAAAGGAGAAGAGTACCTTCCCTCTTCTGCAAACTGTGATGACCAACAAAGTGCCTTACGAGCAGCTGTGGGTGACAGCCTATGAGTTTAGCACCAAGTCAGAGGAATGGATGAATGGTATGCCACAGTTTCACTCTACTCGGACAGGATGGGAATAGGGTAGCAGAATCAACCCAGCCAGTTCTGAAATAAGACTGGGACTTCAGATTCTGGCTGGACTTTTTATCATATTCTCATACTTTGGATTAAGGCAACCATAGTTAAATTTTTCTGATGTGATAACGATGGAAGGTGGGGATCAAAAAGCCAGACCTGTAGCTAGGATAAAATAGAATGGGCAACCACTCAAAGCCATGGATTGGGTAGTGACTCAGAGAGGCAAGTGGTGGGAGGATAAGATGGCAGTTCCCCTATTATGCTTATGCTTTATGCCAGTGCTTCAATATAATGAACACAACTATGAGAAATACCTTTGTTGCCAATTTTCTGGATACAATAATGATAATTTTCTTAGGATAAATTACTGGAAGTGAAATGGCTAGATCAAAGAAAAGGTTATAATAAAAATATAAAGGTTTTAGAATTTACTTTTATTATTGGTATTGCTTTCCAGAAAAGTTATGTTTTAATTTAATATTCTTTTAGCAGTATTTGAGTGCCCATTCCTCATACCCTTCAACAAACATGAGAAGTAAGAGCTTTACTTTTTTGCTCAAAAAAGTGTTTTTTTCCTTTAATAGAAGTTGAATGTTTATTGGTCAATTGAATTCCTTGTTTAATAAGTCTATTTATGTGCTCTCTCACTTTTTTCTATTAGTAAGCCACCTTATTTAAATAATTTTCNGTCCTCCCTGTCCGTCACCAACTCCTGGACATTGCTTGATTTTCAAATATTAAATCAACCTTGCATTCTGCTGATAAACTTCACTTAAACAAGGTGTATGATTCTTTTTATATATTGTATCTTTATATATATATAAAGAAATGTGCATATTTTTCCTTCTTTAAAAAATTTTTAATATTCTATTTCTTAATGAAATTGTATGGGCTGATAAAGTATGTTATTTATTAATGAAGTTATATGAATAAGTCTATTTTTAGTCTCAGCAGCCCTGAAGTAAAAGTGTTTTTGAGTTAATTAGCAACATCATAATATAAGAGTTAATACTAATTTGAAATATAAAAGGAGGAGAAAGCAGCAACATGGAAAGACTGAATGTGAAACCCAAATGTTAAAAGATACCTGGGAAAGAAAAGAAGAAAATGATTGTTTTGGCAAAGTTTTTTTTAATGAGATGTCATTTTCTACTTTAAAGAATATCTATTTTTAAATAATTCAACCTTGCATAAAATCTCTCAGAACTGTGCAGTTAACTCCCAAGTTCTTATTCACCCACATTCTCCAATTGTTAATATTTCACAGCATTTGTGGAACACCTTTTGATACTTCTGTAATAGGATCTACAACTTACACTAACAGTTGCTTCCATACTAACATTCCATGCCAGGCATTATATTAGCCATTTTACTTGTCTCATATAATTTTTACAGCTACCCTCCAAGGTACCCATTATTATCCCTGTGTACCAGGTCAGGCTACTGAGGCTTAGAAAAGTTCAATCAGTATGCCCAAGGCTTCACTGGTTAGGTAGAGGTTTCAGACCAACTCCAAAGCTTGTGCTTGTTGATAGTGTCATACCATAGACATAATTCTAAATTCAGAGAATTAAGGTACATGTCATTAACACTATTTGGTGATCTGACCTTTCTCCCACCCCATCTTTTCTATTTCAGGACCCCTCTTTTTACTGAATGCTGAGGAAATTGCAGAAGAAATAGGGAATATGTGGAGGACAATATACAAATTGACCAAGACCTTAGCGGACATGCCTGCACCTAGGCGCTTAGCAGAGAATGTGAAAATCAAGATTGATAAATTCAAGCAGCACATCCCTATCCTCACCATTTCCTGCAACCCAGGAATGAAAGACCGGCACTGGCAGCAGGTCCTTGTCACTACCCACCCCACCAGCCCAGCCCATTTCTGGTCCTGATAGCCCTTTGGAAGGCAGGAACCATTAACAGGTCAAAATTTTTCTTTCTGAAAGGAGAATCTACTTGAGGCCAAGCCTCTCCACATGAACAGGCTGATCCTTTTCTTTGGGGACCCCATTGCTAGTGGTTGAGTTTTAGTCCAGCCAGTGGCCACAAAAGCTCTCTTTATCTGCTTTCCTAAGCACATGGCTGCTCAGGGTCCTAAAGACAATAG
Source organism: Neotragus pygmaeus (assembly GCA_006410875.1). Taxonomy (NCBI): domain Eukaryota; kingdom Metazoa; phylum Chordata; class Mammalia; order Artiodactyla; family Bovidae; genus Neotragus; species Neotragus pygmaeus. Next base: position 444,109 of record SJYV01028241.1, on the reverse strand, counting down.
TGCTCAGTTGCTCAGTTGTGTCTGACTCTTTAGGGCATAATGGACTGTAACCCACGAGGCTCCCTTGTCCATGGAATTTTCCATGCAAGAATACTGAAGTGGGTTGCCATTTCCTACTCCAAGGGATCTTTCTGACCCAGGAGTCGAACCCATGTCTCTTTTGTCTCCTGCATTGGCAGGCAAATTTTTTACCACTAGCACCACCTGGGAAGCCCCAAAAGATGATAAGGGTCTCAAATTACAATGAGAGGGGCCTGGATTTGTTCCTTGACGTAGGCCACAAAAAAGTGAAAGTCTATTTCTGGGGGCTCCTAATGATGCCAAATGATTCCTACTTCAGCTTCATCGTCCAGCAGGCTATGTTCAGAAATAATTTTGCACTGTTTTCTTCAGCCCTTTTGAGTCCATAAATGAGAATAATAAATATTCTCCCTGAAAATGATGGGATTTTTACAAGCAATCAAGTATGAGGGTAACAAATGTGGTGTGAATACTAACAAGAAAAAAGGAAACTCACTGTGTTTCTAAAATAATCATCACATTCAAGAGCTAGCAATGGCCTTGAAACATCTTCTACCAGGGAGTTGCTCTGTTTGGAGGCGGAGATGAGTCTGGCTCTCCATACACAGATCCCTCCCTGACTGGGCCTGAAATTCCCTCTCTGCAAAGCATGCACAAGACCAGGGACATTCTCTCTAGAAGCAGTCTGAGAGCACCCTTATTAGGAGTATTGAAATTCAAGACATAAGCATAGGACGTAAAGAACAAAACAAAGACATCTAATAGACTTTGGGCCTTGAACTGCCTCAGCAGAAGGATCTGTACAGGGATAGCTGCCTCACTTGGTACTCATGGAGTGCCTCTCCCTGTGGATCTAACCTGACTAGAACTTTGACCCATTTGGAGAGTGAGGTAGCCAGATGCTCTCCAACAGTGCTAAGTCTCTCCATGAGATGGCATTATTAGAAAGTATCCTCATCAATGGCATTTAAACAGTGTTACAGAGGAGGCTCAGAAAGCCTTCCTCTCTCCATCTGCTGCTTCCCCTGTGATAGTATTCTCATAGTTGGGCACTTTAAAAGTCCCAACCATTCCTAGATGTTAATAATTCTCACTTATAAGCCACTTAGATGAACAGATTGGGGGAGAAATTCCCTGGAATTAAAATAATAACAATAATAGCTAAAGTGTACTGAGTACCAACTATGTACTGAGTACTGTTATATACTTTATGTAGATTCTCTCATTTCAACTTCCCAACAATCCTTTGAAGAACAATAAATTGTCTCCATGGTCAGTGGAGGACGCATTCTCAGTTCTAACTCTCAGTGCCAACTCAGGAGATTCTTGTTCACAGATTTGGCTCTGGCGGGGGTTCTATTGGCTTAACCATCTCTAGCTCTCAAGGCTACAAAATGGATTTTCTAGGGTTGTGAGGTGGTTGTTTTGAGATTTTTGACCATTTCCCAGAACTTAAGCAAGAAAGGCTAGTCTCCATGTTTGAAACATAAAATGTATTGCTACTGCGGTTTAAAACAGGTAATGCTGCGGTTTAGAACAGGTAATGCTGCACTGATATGTACCGAAGCTGACTCTCTAGGATGCTGCTGCCCAATGGAAATAATAAGCATGCATGTAATTTTAAAGTTTCTAATAGCCACATTTTTTAAAGTATAAACAGGTGAAATGAATTGTGAATATATTTAACCAAACATGTCTAAAACATTATCAGTTCAATAGATAATCAATATAAAAATGTTAATGTGATCTCTCTTTGAAATACAGCATGCTTTTACAAAACTCCAGCACATTTCAATATGAATTAGTTGCATTTCACGTTCTCAAAAACTGCAGGGGGTTAGTGGCTACATATTGGATAGTATAACTTCAGGCTCTTAGAATTAGAAAACCAGATGCCTTTTTAATCTATATAATTAACAAAGCAATTTAAAATTACAAATCTCTGAGTCTTTCACAGGCCAAGTGCTATGCCAAGTGCTTTACACAGTTCTGTCATTTAACCCTAGAGATAATGTGTTGTTCTAAAGTCATACTTGCAGAATTAGAGAATAAATGAGAGCCCAGAGCCACCAGAAACAATTGTGCGGTTTGTTCTTGAGGGAATGCTATTTTTGTGCCCTACAGTTTGAATTGTACTTTCTAGAGTTATGCAGTATATAATCTGTACAACTATACCTAGAAGACCTATAGGAAACACTAATGTATGCTGGTTGAGAGATTTGGCGTCCGAATCTCTAATTGAAAGAATTAGATCCAAGTCCCAATTCTGAAATGGCTGTTATGACCTATTAGCTAAATGGTCATAAACAAGATACTTAATTTCTTTGTTTCAGTTTCCTTTTATGTAAAATGGGAATAATAATGTATTAGTACCTTCCTCACCTTGTTGGGAGAATGAAGGAAGTACGTAAAGCTCTTACAACAGTGCCTATCACATAGTAAGCCTGCAGTAATAATTGCTTTTGTTATTTCCGTTACCTCAGTGGTCCTCCAGGTGATCTCAGAACCCAGATTGGAAGCTGTTTGAATTGGGTGATTCACTCATGCTTTCACTCTACACATGCTTATTGATGCTACGTTTCAGGTCCCAGGGACACAGGGCTGAATAAGACAAAACGTGATGCAACTTTCATATCCCTTCCTGTTTGATATTCTTTAGTCCTACTGGAGCTGGACTGATACAAAACTGGGCAATAGGGAAGGTTTTTTTACAGAGCTTCATTCCCCCAACCCACATGCTCTTCTTGAGCACACATAACCCTCATGCTGCCCAGATCTCTCAATCCCTATAGAAGTGCTCAAAAACCATTATAGACTTCAACAAAGACTGTTCACAGGGATATTTTCACTTAAAAGATAAAGTTGGGTAATATTTATACCAAAGGAATGGGCATAACAAGTGCTAATGTTTCCAACCAGTTAGTACACTGAGTTGGAAGGAAGATTTTCCTCTTTCCCAGCACCCCCAGATCACAGAATTTGGGAATCTGCCTGCCTCATGTCCTCATGACTTCCTCTTTTGATTCAGCACATCCAGCAGCTTCTGAGCATGAACCACATTTTGCCCTGGTTCACTGCCTGGGAGCACAAAACTGGACCTAGTTGTGAGGACTGTTAGGTAGTGTGGGACCCATAAGGTGCCCACATGTTTGCATTATCCCAAGTTCTGGTGGGAGAAAAACCCCCAGTAAACCAGACACAATGCAGGCTGGGCCCTACCTAGGCTGCCTCCCAGATCCTTAGACCTGCACTGTCCAGTTCGATAGCCACTTGCTACACTTGGCTATTTAAACATAAATAAGTAAAATTAAGTAAAATTTGAAAATCAGTTCCTCGATCACATTAGCCACCATCTCAGGGCTCACCAGCTGAATGTGACTGGTGGCTCCTGCACAGCTATAGAACATTTCAGTCATCACAAGAAGTCTACCGAACAACACTAATTTGGACAATACACACTTGTTTGTTTTCTCTTTGCAGATCAGTGAGATTGTCGGCTATGAAATAAAGCCCACTGAAACGACTTGTCTCTCAAATATGCTGGAATTTGGATTTGGCAAATTCATTGAAAAGTAAGACTTCTCCTTTCAGAAAGTTTTTTGGTCGAGGTATCTGTAATTTCCCATAGTTGTGTGACTGAATGGCCATATAGCAAGCTACATTTCTCATTCTGGTTTAGGATAACCTCTATTTCCGCTGACTAGCAGCTGGTGAAGCTTTTGTCTCCAGCTGTGGAGTTTCTGTTTTTTGTTTAATATTTATTTATTTGGCTGCGTCAGGTCTTAGTTGCAGGGTCTTTGATCTTCATTGTGCCATGTGGGATCTTTAGTTGCAGCATGCACACTCTTAGTTACCGCATGTGGGATCTAGTTCCCTGACCAGACATAGAACCCAGCCCCTTGCATTGGGAGCACAGAGTCTCAGCCACTGGACCACCTAGGGAAGTCACTCCAGTTGCAGAGTTGATGTCAGATTATGACTAGAAAATTGAGTTAGAGATTCTATTTCAAAAACAAAAATTTTTTAAGAGTTCTTTGAACCTGAGCTCCAAGTCCAGCTAGACTTTGGGCAAGACCATAGCACTTTTTGGAGCCTCAGTTTCCTCCTTGTTAAACAACAGCAACAAACAGGAGGGTCTCTCTGAGCTAAATGAAATATGGTCAGATGAGAGATCTCTTCACTTGCTTTCTCTCCTTCTCCAAATGCCCCTAGAGTCTGCATGTGAGAATTTGTACTATTGAAACTGCTGTTTTTATGACCAGAGATTCTCAGAATCCTGTTTGTTTTTCCATACTTCCTTCAGGGTGATGGGTGGGGAGATGTGTTCCTGAGACTAAAGACCCGGTTAGGCAACTGGGTTTGGGCTCCCTCAACACACATGGTTCTCAGACTGTGACCCCAGTCCAGCTTCATCAGTGTCACCAGCTATCTTGTTAGAAATGCACATTCTCAGGCACCACCCCAATTTGTTCATTCAGAAATTCAGAGGGTGAGCCCTGCAATCTGTGTTTTAACAAATCCTCCAGGTCAGTGCTGTGCAGTACAGGAGCAGCTTGCTACATGTGGCCTCTCATCCTTTGAAATGTAGCTATTCTGAATTTGATGTGCTGAGTGTGTATATAGGCTGGAATTCAAAGATTTATTAAGAAAAAAAGCAAAATATCTATTTTAAATAGTGATTATGTGTTGAAATTATAATATTTTGGGTTTATTGTTGTTGTTCAGTTGCTCAATCATGTCTGATTCTTTGCGATCCCATGGACTGTAGCATGCCAGGCTTCCCTGTCCTCCACTGTCTCCCAGAGTTTGCTCAAACCTATGTCCATTAGTCAGTGATGCCATCCAACTATCTCATCCTCTGTCACCTACTTCTTCTCTTGCCTTCAATCTTTCCAGGTATCAGGGTCTTTTCCAATGAATCAGCTCTTTGCATCAGGTAGCCAAAGTATTGGAGCTTCAGCTTTAGTATCAATCCTTCTAATGAATATTCAGGACTGATTTCCTTCAGGATTGACTGGATCTCCTTGCTGTCCAAGGGAACCTCCAGAGTCTTCTCCAGCACCACAACTCGAAACCATCAGTTCTTCAGTGCTCAGCCTTTTGTATTGTCCAACTCTCGTATCCATACAGGACTACTGGAAAAATCAGCTTTGACTAGATGGACCTTTGTCAGAAAGTAATGTCTCTGCTTTTTAAATCGTTGTCTAGGTTCATCATAGCTTTTCTTCCAAGGGGCAAATGTCTCTTAATTTCATAGGTGCAGTCACCACCTGCAGTGATTTTGGAGCCCATGAAACTAAAGTTCTGTCACTGTTTCTATTGTTTCCCCATCTATTTGCCATGAAGTGATGGGATCGGATGCCATGATCTTTGTTTTCTGAATGTTGAACTTTAAGCCAACTTTTTCACTCTCCTCTTTCACTTTCATCAGGAGACTTTTTAGTTCTTCACTTTCTGCCATAAGGGTGGTATCAGCTGCATATCTGAGGTTATTGATATTTCTCCTGGCAATCTTGACTCCAGTTTGTGCTTCTTCCAGCCCAGCATTTCTCATGATGTACTCTGCATATAGGTTAAATAAGCAGGGTGACAATATACAGCCTTGACATACTCCTTTTCCTATTTGCAACTAGTCTGTTGTTCCATGTCCAGTTCTAACTGTTGCTTCCTAACCTGCATACAGGTTTCTCAAGAAGCAAGCCAGGTGATCTGGTATTCCCATGTCCTTCAGAAATTTCTACAGTTTATTGTGATCCACACAGTCAAAGGCTTTGGCATAGTCAATAAAGCAGTAATAGATGTTTTTCTGAAACTCTCTTGCTTTTTCCATGATCCAGCAGATGTTGGCAATTTGATCTCTGGTTCCTCTGCCTTTTCTAAATCCAGCTTGAACATCTGGAAGTTCACGGTTCACATATTGCTGAAGCCTGGCTTGGAGAATTTTGAGCATTACTTTACTAGCATGTGAGATGAGTGCAATTGTGCGGTAGTTTGAGCACTCTTTGGCATTGCCTTTCTTTGGGATTGGACACATGCATTTTTACCAGGTTTATGTAATTTCATTAAAGGACCTCATTTTCCCCAGTAAGATGTTCCCAAGAAATAGCAGCTCTAGAACAATTATGCTGCACTGAGTATTTTATATGCATTAGCCAACTTATCCATCACAACAATGTAATATTCTAGGTAATTTTAGTCACGTTTTACAGATGAGAAAATAAATTGATTAGAGAGATTAAGTAACTATCCAGAGGTCACAAGAACCAAGACCTGAGCCCAGGCTAGTTGACTTCAGAGCCTTAATTGTTACTCTTTACTGCCTTGAAAGATAAACCCACCTTCAGAGACAGAGGGTGAGCAAATACACAGCATACTGCCACCTTCTTGCCACCGTGCTCAGTTGTGACAAATCCAGAAGTGGTAATGCCTTGGCCAAGCTGTTAACCTCTGTGTGCCCAGTCTCCTTATCTGTAAAATAGAAATAATAATAGTAGCTAGGTGATCAAGAGTTATTGTGAGGATTATGAGATAAGGCATGTAACCCGAACTGACTTAATTTTTAAGTTGTAAGGTATGGTACCCTCTATAACCCACTCTCTGTAGTTAAGGTAGTTTTATCACAGCCCACAGTTAGTTAGGGGGCTTCCCTGGTGGCTCAGGCAGTAAAAGAATCTGCAATACTGGAGACCCAGATTTGATCTCTGAGTTGGGAAGATCTCCTCAAGAAGGGAATGGCTACCCACTCCAGTATTCTTGCCTGGAGAAATCCATGAACAGAGGAGCCTGGCAGGCTACAGTCCATGGGGTCGCAAAGAGTCAGACATGACTGAGTGACTAACGGTGCATTCGGATAAGGTCAATTTGATATACTTCATGGACTCCCAACCTTATTAATCCTCTCCTGCAATTATCTGCATAATCATAAGTCGTAAGGCACATTTCCAAGCATTTTGTCTTATTGAATTATACCAAAACCCTTGATATGGGCAAATGGGGACTGAAGGCCTGTCAAGTGACTTAGTCACAGCCACACATCCAGCCTATTTGTCTCATACTCATCTGGGTTGACACCTGCCTTTATTATTCTCTATATGCTCACTCAATTTAGTTGTCTCCCGAGAAGGTCACATTTAGGATGGTGACCGTGCTACCGAGGTGTTCATCTGGCGTTATCCATGCCTCTTCTACTTCCCTCTGTGCGGCTAAATTTGGGTTTTCAGCTCAATTCAGTTGCCCTGTTTGGCTGACAACATGTGAGCAATGCTACTGCTCCTCTGACAGGGCAGAAAGCACATTTGGGGGAAAAGAAACGCTGGATTAGGAGTCAGAAGAACTGGTATCTAGACCTGGTTCTGGCCCTCTGCAGCTGTATATGTGGCTTTGGACATGTCACTTGCTTCCTCTGGGCTTCAGTTTGCTAAAGTGTAAGTAAAGATCAGATGGATACAATGAAAGACAGTTCTGAGGCAGAAAGAATAATCCCTCCTTTTCCCTCCAAGAACTTTGCTTCCCAGATCTTTAGTCACACCTGGATTTAGCTCTCCTGCAGAAAGAAGAAGAAAGGAATTTATCTTCCGCTTTTCTCACTATGTCTCTCTTTCTATGGAACCCCTAGAGGGACTGTTGCATGAATGGGCCCAGTGCATCAGGAAAATATCAGATATGTTTTTTAAAAGTATGGACAGAAAGTGGAGAAAAAGCCATCATATAAATTAACAGAAGTTCTAAGATCTGAATAAGAAGTCAATAATAAGTCAAACCTGCGTCTCTTAAGTCCGCACTGGCAGGCAGGGTCTTTACCACTCGTACCACCTGGGAAGCCCAATAATTCTGAAATAAATAGGAATAATAAGGAGTAAATGAAAATGGGAAACCAGTCTTGTTTTAGTGCTTAAAATAGTGGTTCTTAACTGGGGATGTCCACCCCCAGGGAATACTTGGCAACACCTGGAGACATTTTTGGTTGGTGCAACTGGCAAGGGGTGAGGACTAGGGGAGTCAGCTACTGGCATCTAGTGGGTTGAGGCTAAAGGTGCTACTAAACATCCTGCAGTGCACAGGACAGCCGCTCACAACAAAGAATTATCTCCCTGTATTAGTTTTCTAGTGCTGCTATAACAAATACCATAGTCTCATTGGCTTGAACAACACAAATTTACTTTCTCAAAATTGTAGGTTTGAAGTCTAAGGTCAAGGGGGTTTTTCTTGGGGGTTGGGGCAGGGGATAGAGACTGAGGGCTGGGATCTGGTTTCTTCCAAAGCCTCTCTCCTTGCAAATGACTGCCTTCTCCCTGTGTCCTCACGTGGTCTTCCCTCTATGTATGTATCTTAATTTCCTCTTCTAATAAAGATACCAATCATTGGTCCGGTGGCTAACACTTCACACTGCCTATGCAAGAGGCCCAGGTTCAATCTGTGGTTGGAGAACTAAAATCCCACATGCCACAACTAAAGACCCAGCACAGCTAAATAAATAAAAACTTTTTTTTTTTAATGATACCAGTCATATTGGATTGGACCCACTTTAATGACCTCATTTTAATTTAACTACATCTTTAAAGACTTATAAGTGGTAAAGAACCCACCTGCCAATGCAGGAGACATAAGAGACATGGGTTCAGTCCCTGGGTCAGGAAGATTTCCTGGAGGAGGGCATGGCAACCCACTCCAGTATTCTTGCCTGGAGAATCCCATGGACAGAGGAGCCTGGCAGGCTGCGGTCCATAGGGTCACACAGAGTCAGACACAACTGAAGTGACTTAGCATGCAAAGAACTATTTATGTCCAAACAGAATAACTCACATTATGAGACACTGGAAGTTAATACTTCAATATGATTTTTGCAGAGATACAATTTTCAGCCTTTAATATAGCCGCAAAGTCAATAGTGCCAAGGGTAAAGAAACCCTGCAAAACATTGGAGATACTGGTAAATATTAGAGTGGGATGGCAAACTTTTTGTAAAATTAAAGGCTTTTAAAATTTCTCTAATGGCTGAGCTGAAATTCCTCCTTTGATGTATTTTTGATGCCTCCTCTGTTGATGTTACTATCACCCTCTCTCCTCTTTAGACTGGAGCCCATCGGTGCAGCTGCCAGTAAGGAATACTCTCTGGAGAAAAACTTGGAGAAAATGAAGTTAGACTGGGTTAACATGACGTTCAACTTTGTGAAGTACAGGGACACTGTGAGTCTCAGTCCAACAGTTCAACCCCCTGAGAGCAGCCCATTTATTATGTAGTAAATTACAGAAGGGATTCATTTCAAAATTGCAAGAGAACTCAAGGAAGAAGGATCTCTAATCTGTCTTAAAATGTTTTATTGATACATAATTGACATATAACATTTGTAAATTCAAAGTATACAGTGTGTTGATTTAATACTTTTACATATTGCACTATGATTACCAGCCAATATGATTGCCATTAACACCCCTATCATGTCACATACCTATCCTTCCCTTTTTGTGGTAGGATAGTTAAGGTCTCGTCTTAGCAGCTTTGAAATTTTTAATACAGTATTGTTGTCTATAACCACTATGCTGTTGCATTAGATTGTTTCCTCCCGTCTGCCTTCCTGTGCCAGTAAGCCTTCCTTCAAGACACCATGGAGGGATGCATTTTCAAATGAGAAAAGCCTTTTAATTCAGAGCAACAAACTTTCTGTTGAAAAGGAGCTGAACAGCCTCCTGAATTAGCATCTCCCAGGGAAGGCAACCCAGGTCCCTCAGAAATATAAATGAGGTAGACAGTGCTCCGCACTTCTCAAGTGTTATTAAGTGCAGGAATCACCTGAGAGTCTTTCTAAAGTGGAGGTTCTGATCCAGCAAGTTTAAGCTGGGTCCCGATGTTCTGCAGTTCCAGCAAGCTCCCAAGTAATACTGAAGCTGTGGTCTCTGGACCACATTTTGAAGAGCAAGGTTGTACACTTTCTTTTCACTGGCGCTTCTAGAAAAATGTAAGTTCATAGAGTGCATAAACCTGAAGGGTTTGCTCAGCCGTCTTCAGATGCTGGCTTGTTCTTGGGGTGGGCCATGAGAAGGAGAGTTTGCTGCTTAGGTGAGGCAACAGGCAGACACTCATATAATGCAGGGCATTGGCACTTTAAGCAGTACATCTCAACCCTGGTACTCTTTCTGGTTACTCAGTTCCAATGTGCGTGTGTTGAGGGTGGCTGGGGAGGTTTCCCACACTACCATGCAGTATATGACACCAGCTGGGTGCCTTACAACTCAATTCAATTGTAAGTAAACACTATCTACCCAGAGATTCCACAGGTTAAGACTACAAGACTGCCAATTCCCCTCACCCCTGACTTCGGATGCCAGTCTCAAGCCCAGGTTGTCGTTCTTCTGACCAACCAGCTATAAACTGGAGGTCCCTCCTTGGGTTGATTTAATTTGTTAGAACTCAGAAACAGTTTACTTAATAGATCACTGGATTATTATAGGACATAGGATCCAGGAACAGCCGATGGAATGCCTCGGGCAAGGTATGGGGAAGTGGTGTGGCACTTCCATGCTCTCTTTGAGCATGCCACTCACCCAGATCTCATGTTCACCAACTCAGAAGCTCTCTGACCCCTCTCCTTCTGAGTTTTTATAAAGGCTTCATTACTTTGGCATAATTGACTAAATCATTGGCCATTGGTAATTGAACTCAGTCTCCATCCCCATTCCCCTGCCAGGAGACAAGTCAGTGGACTAAAAGTTCCAACCCTCTAATCACGGGGTTGACTCTCCTGACAGCCAACTCCCCACCTTAGATGTGGTACAAAAGCCACCTCAATAAGCAAACAAAATCTCTGTCATCCCTAAGGAAATTCCAAGGGTTTTAGGAACTGTGCAAACAACAGGGACAGAGGCCAAATATCTGTCTTACTATAAATCACAACATCATTCTGGCCTGGAATTCTGTATTTTTAAGGCACCTCTGACTTTTTTCTTATCTCTCCTTGCTATTCTTTGGAACTCTGCATTCAGATGCTTATATCTTTCCTTTTCTCCTTTGCTTTTCGCTTCTCTTCTTTTCACAGCTCTTTGTAAGGCCTCTTCAGACTGCCATTTTGCTATTTTGCATTCCTTTTTCTTGGGGATGGTCTTGATCCCTGCCTCCTGTACAAGAAAATTAAAGATACCAAGGGTAAATTTCATGGCAAGAAGGGCTCGATAAAGGAAAGAAACTGTATGGACCTAACAGAAGCTGAAGATATTAAGAAGAGGTGGCAAGAATACACAGAAAAACTGTACAAAAAAGATCTTCATGACTCAGATAATCACAATGGTGTGATTACTCACCTAGAGCCAGACATCCTGGAATGTGAAGTCAAGTGGGCCTTAGAAAGCATCACTATGAACAAAGCTACTGGAGGTAATGGAATCCCAGTTGAATTGTTTCAAATCCTAAAAGATGACGCTGTGAAAGTTCTGCACTCAATATGCCAGCACATTTGGAAAACTCAGCAGTGGCCACAGGACTGGAAAAGGTCAGTTTTCATTCCAATCCCAAAGAAAGGCAATGCCAAAGAATGTTCAAACTACCACACAATCACACTCATCTCACACGCTAGTAAAATAATGCTCAAAATTCTCCAAGCCAAGCTTCAGCAATACATGAACTGTGAACTTCCATATGTTCAAGCTGGTTTTAGAAAAGGCAGAGGAACTAGAGATCAAATTGTCAACATCTGCTGGATCACAGAAAAAGCAAGAGAGTCCCAGAAAAACATCTATTTCTGCTTTATTGGCTATGCCAAAGCCTTTGACTGTGTGGATCACAACAAACTGTGGAAAATTCTGAAAGAGATGGGAATACCAGACCACCTAACCTGCCTCTTGAGAAACCTGTATGCAGGTCAGGAAGCAACAGTTAGAACTGGACATGGAACAACGACTGGTTCCAAATAGGAAAAGGAGTACGTCAAGGCTGTATATTGTCACCCTGCTTATTTAACTTATATGCAGAGTACATCATAAAAAACGCTGGGCTGGAAGAAGCACAAGCTGGAATCAAGATTGCCGGGAGAAATATCAATAACCTCAGATATGCAGATGA
>SJYV01028241.1:358835-431739 GCA_006410875.1 Neotragus pygmaeus | reverse complement strand
GACTAAGGTCTGTCTAGTCAAGGCTATGGTTTTTCCAGTGATCATGTATGGATGTGAAAGTTGGACTGTGAAGAAAGCTGAGCACCAAAGAATTGATGCTTTTGAACTGTGGTGTTGGAGAAGACTCTTGAGAGTCCCTTGGACTGCAAGGAGATCCAACCAGTCCATTCTGAAGGAGATCAGCCCTGGGATTTCTTTGGAGGAATGATGCTGAAGCTGAAACTCCAGTACTTTGGCCACCTCATGTGAAGAGTTGACTCGTTGGAAAAGACTCTGATGCTGGGAGGGGTTGGGGGCAGGAGGAGAAGGGGATGGCCGAGGATGAGATGGCTGGATGGCATCACGGACTCGATGGACATGAGTCTGAGTGAACTCTGGGAGTTGGTGATGGACAGGGAGGCCTGGCGTGCTGCGATTCATGGGGTGGCAAAGAGTCGGACATGACTGAGCGACTGAACTGAACTAAGGAGTTAAGCTGAAGAACCCGATAACAGCTCAATTTCTTCTGGCCAGTCTTCAGAGTTTTTTATTGAAGTAATTATAGACAATGGTCAACAGCAGAATGAGAATCAAGGTACCACTTTATTAAATAGCTGGACACACCGTCCACTACAGAGCTACTGGTAAAAGATGGATGAGAAAATATATTCTAGCTCCAGAGTAACCACCCAGGTATAAGCCTGAAGGAAGTGAAAACAGAGTGAAAAAGACCAGACCTACCACAGGGGGACAGCCCCTTATCAGCTTGCTTGCCACATGGCCCAAGAAGAAAAGTCCATCTACAATGACTAACTTTTAAGATATAGGGCTTCCCTGGTAGCTCAGAGGTTAAAGCATCTGCCTGCAATGCGGGAGACCTGGATTCGATCCCTGGGTCAGGAAGATCCCCTGGAGAAGGAAATGGAAACCCACTCCAGTATTCTTGACTGGAGAATCCCATGGACGAGGGAGCCTGGTGGGCTACAGTCCATGGGGTTGCAAAGAGTCGGACACAACTGACCAAGTGACTTAACTTGACCCTAACTACTAGTAAAATATGGCAAATAATTATTTAGTCAGAGGTTCCCAAACTTTCTTGGTTCATGGTGCTGTTGGTATCTGAGTACTTTTAAAATGGTTCCCTCCCTAGTCCAAAAGAAATACTTAACAGCTTTGTTTATGAAGTAACTGAGTTCAGACAACTTAAATATTTGTGCCCCATCAACTTAGTAACTGAAAAAAGTACCTGTAAATTAAAAGAAAATATTTGTATTTTATTTTAAAATAACTGAAGTTATTTGCTGTGAGTTTGCTGTAGTGCCCTGGGGCACATGGTTTGGGAATCAAACCTAATCTAAGCAGATTTGCAGTTGATCTACCTGAGGGAGCCAGGAAAGCAAGTGAACAGAAAATCAGAAACACAGAGAAGAGGACAGAACTCTTTCTCCTCCAGACAGCAGATACTAGTTGCAGATCTAGGTTGGACCACATTTGATTTCTGCAAAGGAGGTAGAAAAGTCTTTAAGAATATTTTCAAAGTAGAAAATAGAAAACTCTCTCTCCTATAAGACATAATGTCCCACAGAGGTGGAGTTCTGAGCTGTGAGTCCTTTGGGGATCAGTATGAAGTTGTAGGAAAGAGGTCTGATTTTAACAGGGTGTGTCATTTTTATTTGCAGGATACAAGCATCTTGTGTGCAGTTGATGACATTCAACTGTTACTTGATGATCACGTGATAAAAACCCAGACCATGTGTGGCTCTCCATTTGTCAAACCAATAGAAACTGAATGCCGGGTAAGAGAAAATGAGATTGAACGTTTTGTGATGGCCCATTAGGCTCTGGGTTTCTTGGAGGAACAGAAAGTTTTTGTATTGTTTTTACTTTTTGACCATACCATGAGGCATGTAGAACCTTAGTTCCCCAACCAGGGATCTAACCCACGCCCCCTGTAGTGGAAGTGTAGAGTCTTAACCACTGGACTGCAAGGAAATCCTAAAAGAAGATTTTTAAGTTCAATTAAAAAGAAAACCCACTTCCTCTTGATAAAAAGCAGCAACAACAAAAGACTAAAAGTGTTACTCACCCAATTGTGTCCAACTTGTTGTGATCCCATGGACTGTAGCCCAGTCAGGCTCCTCTGTCCATGAAATTCTCCAGGCAAGAATGCTGGAATGAGTTGCCATTTCCTTCTCCAGGGGATCTTCCCCACCCAGGGATTAAACCTGGGTCTCCCATGTTGTAGGCAGACTCTTTATCAAGTGAGCCACCAGGGAAGCTTATAAAGACTGAAAGCAATAACCAAGTAAGCCTTTGTAACAGTTCAGTAGACTGAGGTTTTGTGACAGTCGGCTAAAAGAGAAGATAAGTGTTTTGAGTACACCAAACAAAAATGTATTTAGAAAGTATCTTATCGGTTTTAGAAATCTAGAATGTAAATTACTGAAGGTTAGCCTCCTTTGATCATTGTTTGTAGAAGTAGAACAGGCTAAGGACAAAGACTCAAGCCAGACTGTGTTCAAATTCTGACTCTGTTCCTTACTGGTTGTGTGAGTTTATACCAGTTACTTGAATATGTCAGTTTCTGCATCTGTAAAGTAAGTTTTATAATAATATCTCCCTTGTGAATCTGTTGGATTAAGTTGGTTTTCACGTACCTAAAGCACTTGGACCATCACTTGGCACAGAGTAAGCCTTAAAACTATTATTGTTATTGTTTTTTAAGATGACCCTGAAAATCAGGTTATTTTTAAGATCCAGAGAAACGATGTGGGGTGGGAGGTGGGAGGGGGGTTTGGGATTGGGAGTTCGTATACACCTGTGGTGGATTCATGTCAATGTATGGCAAAACCAATACAGTATTGTAAAGTAGAATAAAGTAAAGATTAAAAAATAAATAAATAAAATAAAATTCCTTTTTAGGCTTGCTTTTTCTTAATTATTATTATTCTTTTTTAGACTTTTTTTGTTATTATTCCTTGTTTTTTTATTATTCCTTTTATTATTCCTGTTTTTTTTTTATTATTATTATCCCTTAAAAAGTTCTCTTTCAAGATACTTTCCAGTGTAAATTTTTTAAACAAGCTTGTAGCAGAGCTGACGCTTTCAGTTAGTTAGCAGCATTGTTGTTGTTGTTGTGATTATTCCACTAGGAACTCTATAATGATAAGGAACCTTGTTTTCTCTTTCATTGCTGTATCCACTTCACCTACAAGAGTGACCAGGACATAGGGGTCACTCAGCAAGTATTTGTGGAACAAATGAATGACTGAATAAGTTAATGAATGCATCCATTTGTTTAGTCAGTGAGTCTGTGTTGCATAGTGGCATGTTAATGATTCAGATGTGAAATGCTAAATTTGCAGAAATGGGAAGAAAAGCTAGTCCGTGTGCAGGAAATTTTGGATGCCTGGTTAAAGTGCCAAGCCACTTGGCTGTACCTGGAACCAATCTTCAGTTCAGAGGACATCATAGCCCAGATGCCAGAAGAGGGCAGGAAATTTGCCATCGTTGATAATTACTGGAAATCACTTATGTCCCAAGCTGTGAGTTTTCACTCCCTAGCACATCTCACCATCACAAATGTGGGATGCCATATAGATGTTCCTCATTATGCAATCCTACCATGTCCCTTGAAATCTATAAGTACACTGGATTTTACCTAAGCTGATTTTTGCAAATATAATATCTTTATGATTTTTAAATTTCTGGTTATTTGTTATTAAAAATTAAAACATGGGAATAGGAAATATGAAAATTAGTGGCCTTTTGAAGTCCCAACTTCATAGAGGTAACTATTTAAATTTGGATAATTTAGCTCCCATTCCTCCTGAGATACAAGACTTTGTTACAGGATAATGTGCTAAAGCTTGTAAATCTAGAATAATTTTAGAATTCAAATAATTCATTATATTCAGTTACTCAGTTATTTAACAAATGTTTGAGGGGCAAGAGCAGATAAGTGTAGAATATCATGGTCTGATTCCACAATCCCAGTAGTTAAAATATAGTTGGCTTTGGTGCTTTGAGGTGCCCAACCCCAGCCCATTTAATCATGGCCAGAGCAAAAGGGTATTGTTATGAGCAGTCACCCTCGTGGGATTAGGAGGTGATTAGCCTAGGAGGGTCATTAGTCGATGCATTAGTCACACACTCATTACAGCAATCTGTCTCAGAATCTGGGAACCTCTTAATGATTATCACCTTTTTATGGAACCCAGGTGAAAGATACCAGGGTTTTGATGGCAGCAGACCAGCCACGGATGGCTGAGAGACTTCAAGAAGCCAACCTTCTGTTGGAGGACATCCAGAAAGGGCTGAACGATTACTTGGAGAAGAAGAGACTATTTTTTCCCAGGTATCTAGTATTGTTCTCTTGTTTGAATTTGCCCTCTTGACCCATATATTGGTAGAATTACATTTTTTAAAATATACTGAGAGTTGGCTTCTACTCTTCTATTCCACGAGCTTCTTTGATGGCTCAGTTGGTAAAGAATCCACCTGCAGTGTGGAGACCTGGGTTCAATCTCTGGGTTGGGAAGATCTCCTGGAGGAGGGCGTGGCTACTGGAGAATCCCCATGGACAGAGGAGCCTGCCAGGCTACCATCCATAGGGTTGCAAAGAGTTGGACACAACTGAGCGACTAAGCGCACAAACACACACACACATCTATTCCATATTCTTTAGAGGTTTTCCATTCCCCAAGAGACAGCTCTCAGGGGCAAGGCATGTCTTCATAGTTACTATTTAGAGTGAGGTTGAATGGACACCAATGGAGCCAGCATGGTCAGACACCCAGGGGGTATAGTACTCAAAAGCCTGGAGTTTGGAGTTAAGCAAACCTCAGTTTGAGTCATTAGCCACATATGGCTATCCAGCACTTGAAATATGGCTAGTGTAACTTAGTAAAATTTTAATTTATTTAGTATTAATTTTTTAAAGGTAAATAGCCACATTTTGCTAAGGGCTTCAGTGTTGGATAACACAAGTATACCACAGATAGTGAAAAAAACCTTAACTTGGAAGCACAAAACTTTGTTAAGAGGAAACCTTTGAAATATGAGCTTCTAATCATATGCCCACTAATGTTTTTCCTAATAAAAACATGAATAATAGCCAACATTAATACAGTATTTGCCATATGCCAGGTCACCACTTTAAGTGCTTAAACATATTATCTGATTTAGCCCTTACAATAATCCTATGAAGTTGCAAACACTGTTTTTACCCCAGTTTTACAAATGAGGAAACAAAACTTGCTAAAAAGCATAAGACTGGTAAATGGACAAATTCAGGTAGTCTGGATAAGATACTCAGTTATTTAAATTTTCTGAGCTTCGTCTTCTCCCTAAGTTAATTAACTACATACACAAAGTATCAGTATTTCTTTGTGTATTTTTATGGAATAGAAGTAAGCACCATCAGAAAAGACTTTGAAAATGTTCTTGATAGTCACATGTTTTAAATGAATTTTATCTTGAAAATACAGAGTACTAAATAATATTTTTAGTTTTAAATTATACAAAATACTAATTATTACTCTTATGGCTATTGAGCCTTATTCATTATCACACATGATGAATCCGTAGAGATCACCTATTTGAATTTCACTTTGGAGTGGGAGAATTTGACATCCTAATTAGATAACGGTTAGTCAACCAGCCAACAAATAATTATTGATTTATTCCTATCCATTCAACACTACAGTTACAGTGTGTTAATTTGCTTTGCTGCATAACAAGCCACCTCCAAACTTAGAAGTTTAAAACAGCAACTGTTTACTGAGCTCACAATTCTGTGGGTTGGAAAACTAGGCAGAGCTCAGCTGGGTAGTTCTTCTGGCCTCATCAGGGCTCACTCAGGCTGATCACAGTCAACTGGCAGACCATCGCCTTAACCACTTGTCTGGTGGTGAGCTTCCTGTTGTCCAGGGCAGCAAGGATAATTGGGCCAAATGTCTTTCAACCTCCAGAAGGCTAGCCTGGGTTTATTCATATGGTGATGGTTGCAGTGTTCCCAGAAGCAGCAAGAGTTGAAACTTCAAGGCCTCTTGATGTCTAAGCTTGAAACTAGTGCAAATTCATGTCTTCCAAAATCTATTGGCCAAAGCAAGACTCAGAGCCCGCCAAGTTTCAAGAGATGTGAAAACAGACTTCACCTCTTGAACAAAGAAGTTACAAATATTGTGGTCTTTTGTAGATAGTGAAGGGCAGAAAAGCCTGGTGTGCTGCAGTCCATGGGGTCACAAAGAGTTGGACATGACATAGCAACTGAACAACAATACTTACAGTGAAAACTGTCATTATATGATCCTTCCATTACTGAACGTAAAACCTAGTGGTTACTGTAGAGATTTATCCATAAAACATTTTCTGAAAGTTTGCTGTCCCTGCCTTTAAGGTCTAAGCAAGAGAGTGAAGCTATCTTATCACTCTAATATAAAACATGATAAAGCCCTCTGCACATAAATAGGCTCATTATTAATGTGCACTTATTTCCCACCTGTAACATTTTCTGAGAATAAGGAAAGATAAGGAAGTTTTCTTTCCTCCTGCCCAGTAGTTCTCAACACTGATTGCACATCAGAATCGCAGGGATTTTTAAAAATATAAGATCCCAGATCAGTATTGGAATCTCTGGGCAATGGAATCTTGGCATTGAAACTTTTTTCCCTAAACTCTGCAGATGATTCTAAGCTGTAGACAAGGTTAAGAACCACTGCTCTGTTTATATGTCTTTCAACTGATACCAACTCCTCACACACAGCCATATAAAACCCACATATACCAGCTTTCTTTTTTTTTTTTGCTCTGAGTCAAAATTGTCTCCATTCTAGAAGTAGCTGGTGTTCACTAGAGTGTTATCTACCTGTTGGGGAGTATCACTTCTGTTGGGAATAGAAGCTCTTAGAAGAGATTCCAGTAGCCATCTTGCTTTGCTTTGAAATAGGTTCTTCTTCCTATCAAATGATGAGCTGCTGGAGATATTGTCAGAGACAAAGGACCCTCTTCGGGTGCAGCCACACTTGAAGAAGTGCTTTGAAGGAATTGCCAAGCTGGAGTTTACAGACAGTCTGGAGATTGTGGGCATGATCAGCTCAGAAAAAGAAATCGTTCCATTCAAACTGAAAATCTACCCAGCTCAAGCCAAAGTAATTCCATTTACCCATTTTTGAGCTCTTTTCTTTATAACAGCTGAACAGAGAGAAGCAGATTATATGTTGGTTAAGCGTTTAGACTCTGGTTTCAGACTGAGTGTGGAACATTTAGATTCCACGACTTAGTGATGGGGTAACTTTTGGGCTTCCCTAATGGTTCAGCCGGTAAAGAATCTGCCAGCAATACAGGAGACACAGGAGATGTGGGTTCGATCCCTGAGTCAGGAAGATCCTCTGGAGAAGGAAATGGCAACCAATCGAGTATTCTTGCCTGAAAAATCCCATGGGCAGAGGAGCCTGGTGGGCTACAGGCCAGTGGGTCGCAGAGTCAGACATGACTGAGAGACTAAGCACACAGCACAGCCAACTTTGGGGAACTAATCTTTCTGGGTCTGCTTATTCATCTCTAAGATGGAGATTATACTGCAATTCACATGGCACCCTAAATTTGTGGAAAGTTTTCAATAAAACTTGATGTGGAGACAGTAGCAGGAAACATATCCAAACAACTTACTGTTTATATCCGCATGAGCAGATCTAAATTCAAAGAGATCCAGTCAGATCAATAAACTGTCCAGTAGGGGCAGGTGTTTTTGGAGGTCAATAATACATCATGGATTTAATGCCATTTAACTCACACTTTTTATACATGTGCCCTTATATAACGAGTAAAATGTAAGTTACTTCCACTCTTGCTGAACATGCCAGCACCTCACAGTAGAAGCAGACTAGCGTTCTTGGCCTTGTTTGGTAGACCATTTTTGCCACCCACACATTTAAGTTTCAGCAACTAGGAATCACACCTTGGAACCAGACACCAGCTAGCACTGAAGTCAGCAGGTACAGTTACCTGAAACTCTTAACACTGAATAATATGCTGCATATTCTAATTACCTGTAGAGATTCTAAAAACTCCATTTGCCCTGGTTGCATCCCATACCAATCAAATCAGAATGTCTGGGAGTGAGGTTCAGGAATCCATAACTTTTAAAGAACTCCAGATGATGCCAATGCTCAGCAGTTTGAGGACCACTGAAATAATACAAGAATTAAAACTGTTCAATTAGAAATGGACAATTTATGAACTTGTAGACTTAAAAAATGTCCCACCTAAAAGTTGAGTTCTGTTTTATTCAGCATACATTCTTAGAATGTCAAGTTAGGGAGGCAACATCTCATGTAAGCCTGAGAAAACTGCTGGAGGTTGGAGGGGAGCCAGGATATTTAGAAGTTTTGCAACTTCTGAATGTCAAAAGATTATTGTTAATGAAAGAAAACCAGATATCAAAAGGTAAGGAATTTATTGCTTTTCTATGTATGAGAAGATGCAGGAGTCTGGTCTCACTGATCAGTCCTTTGATACCCACCTCAGCTATCCGGGGCCAGTATCCTGTGTTTTCACGTCCTGAGTTTCCTCAAGCTGCACCCTTGTGGGTGACTACAGCTTGTAGGCAGGCATTCTTTGTCTCCTTCATGAGTTCCTTCAGGGCTCACTTTCAGGGGATACAGAGTGGCTGCAGTTGCTGGTAGCTGCAACTTCTTTTATTTACTGACATGACAGGCAATATCTTATTTCTCAATCTGAAGTATAAATGTGTCAGTTGTCTCCTGAGAAGTTGTCTTTCAGAAAATGTGAAAGAAATGTGTGTTAAAAAGTCTCTATTGTTCCTTTTTTGAAACATACACTTCTGAGAATACAGTAAATAAGGGTAACCAATAGTTAAAGAATATCGGCTTGAAGGTGTACAAACCTTTGCCTCCCTCCAGCCCTTTGCTGAGAGAAAGCTGGCCTCTGCCCATGGTCCCTCCCTCCGGGCTTGATTAACTGTCGCTGCCTCTCTGTCTGTCTCAACCTGCAGGGCATGGTGGAAAAATGGCTCCTGCAGGTGGAACAGATGATGCTTGCCAGTATGCGGGAAGTTATTAAACTTGGGATTGAAGCATATGTCCAGGTAAATGAAAACCGGGGTACACATGCCAGGGTGCTGGTACACCAAGAAAAATTTGGGGGCCAAGGTAAAATGGAAGCCTGTCTTCCACTAAAACCCATCCCTCTCCTGATAAGTAACACCTGACCCCTCTGTGCCTCTTTTCTTTTTCCCTATAAATCCTGGGGCAGTATATATAGTTCTGAATATGAAAGGTTTACAGTTATAAGCGGCCCATACCAGTATATCCTATGAGCCAGAACCTTTGATTACTGTAGGCCAGTCTTTTCTGTGAAAATAATTGATGGCAAGAGGTTTATTTAGAGCCCCTTCCTGATTAAGCATTCCCTCCCCTAGGTTTTTCATTAACATCACACATGCCCTGTTTACTTTAAAAAATTGCACAATGTGAAAATTGCAAGGTTAAGTTTTATCTGGGGCAACAAGAAGACTGTAGTCTGGGAAACAGCACTTCAGATAGCCCTGAGAAATTGCTCCGTAGTGGTAGGGGGCAGGTCAATATACATGTGATTTTGGTGAAGGNATCTCTGGTTCCTCTGCCTTTTCTAAAACCAGCTTGAACATCTGGAAGTTCACGGTTCACGTATTGCTGTTGATCCTCAATAATTTGGGGGTGTACAGGGTTTCTGTGAACAAAAATCTTGAGAACTGCTTTGGTGTGAGGTTCAATACGTCACCAGAAGGTGGCGTCATGAGCACACGTTGCACGCTCCCCGGCCGTGGCTTAAATTGAGCGCTTCAGTTTCCGTAGCACATACAACCTTGCAGCAACAACCTAAGGAGTCTAAGACTCTACATGAGTTGATGGTGAGGAAGGAGAGGAAAGAGGAAGGAGAGGAAAAAGAGAGGAAAATCGACTCTAAGTCTTATTAAAGCCCTAAAAGGACCTGTGATCGTCCTTAGGGAGGGAAGGAGGAAAACCAGGTGGTCGGAAATCTGCAGGGGTGAAGTAAGCACGTTTCAGTGGCAGCACCTACATTAGTGATGCTGGCTCATCTGCACCTTGAACCTGGAAAGCGTCTCTGCGTGCCCAGCTGTTAATGAGACCAGACGTTTCCCGGAAGGAAACCCTTCCACTCCTCTGGTTGCTCTTTACACCCAGAGAACGATTTCTTACTGTGAACATCAAGTTACTGTGAGACTTGGCCCTAACTTCATTCTTCACTGTCCACAAATTCAATTTCCTTCACCAAATTAACAGAAGCAGTTCTCTGCGTGGCAAGTCACAACCCTGTAGCTAGTGTATACCTAGAAATGCCAGTTTCCTAGCATCATGAAAAATTATTTGATATAATATACATTCATGTGATTTGTCCCTTGGGAAATTTGTTCTAGAAAAGCCACATTATTTCAAAAATGTGGTGGCCACCCCCTGGAATGAAATTGTGGTTATTGTAAGGTTGCTGCTGCTACTTGCTAAGTCGTTTCAGTCGTGTCCGACTCTGTGCGACCCCGTGGACTGCAGCCTACCAGGCTTCTCCATCCATGGGATTTTCCAGGCAAGAGTACTGGAGTGGGTTGCCATTGCCTTCTATTGTAAGGTTAGACTCTGCTCGTTCTTCATTGCTAATCACCCAGCCCCATGAGGAACGCTCTGAAAGGTCGATGTCCCCTCGGTGGACTGAGGTCACTGTGCTCAGATGTCATCCACCCCTTCTAACTTACAACTGCTCTTAACTATGAAATGTGAGGCTATTACTGTCCCGAGCCTCAGTTCTGGAGCAGCGTCACTTCCTTTACCGACCTTCCTTCTCTGTTTCCTGTTCTGTGTCTGAATCCTCCTTGCTAGGCTGGCGCAGGCTCACTTCATTCCTCCTTATTTTCATTTCTCTGTCTCTCAAGGAAACCCGCGTGCCTTGAGCTGATGTCACACTCCCTGGCCTTGCTCTCACTGCCCTCCACCAGACAAAAAAAGGCAGTAGCTGTGTCTTCACCTGCAGAAGAAGAACTCCATCTAGATCCAGCAGGGATAGGAGATGAGGCATGATTTCTTAGAGTCTCTCACTTACTACTGTCCCTCCTACCCTGCTTTCCAGAGAGCCAGGTGGACTTGACCATCAGAGCCACACCTCTGATTTGCGACCCCATGGACTATAGCCCCCCCAGGCTTCTCTGTCCATGGTGATTCTCCAGGCAAGAATATTGGAGTGGGTTGCCATGCCCTCCTCTGGGGATCTTCCCAACCCAGGGATCGAACCCAGGTCTCCCACATTGCAGGTGGATTCTTAACCAACTGAGGCACTAGGGAAGCCCAGCTGGTGGATATCCAAAACCAAATCTGTAAGGCATCGTCTCAGCCTCTGGCTCTGCTTCCATTCCTCCCGGTCTGTTCTGTCTTATGACATGGGAATCTCAATACCTTCTTTGTGCAGAAGTCCACGCATCCACAGGTGCTGCTAGTGATAAAGAACCCGCTTGCCAATGCAGGAAACATAAGAGACACAGGTTTGATCCCTGAGTTGAGAAGATCCCCTGCAGAAGGAAATGCCAACCCATTCCAGTGTTCTTGCCTGGAAAAACCTCACGGACAGAGAAGCCTGGCGAGCTATAGTCCATAGGGTCACAAAGAGTTGGACACAACTGAAGCAACTTAGCACAGCACGTGCGCCCACTCCCAGCACTGGTGAGCCCTGTGCACTTGTGGGACCTTAGGGGAGTTCACAGGAGGACATCGATAGAAATCACGTGGTCATGGGGCTGCAAGTTTTACCAGGCTCCTCTGCTGGGTCCCCCTCCCCTGGTCCCAGTTGCATCCAACTTGCCTGTTCCTTTCTCCCCATCCTTCCTTTGCTTTCATCTCTCCTTTGTCTTCCTGAATGATAAGTATCAATACTTCTCTTTGTTTAGGAAGAAAGGCTGCTTTTACCTTCTCTTCTGTGGCCAGGTCCTAGGAAGGATCCTGTCCTTTAAATTCTCACTGTTCATCCCAGGATATATCAACTTATATTTAGAAAACCTAACCAAACCAAAACAAAAGAAGCTCTTTTGGTTAAATAGCGGATGACAATTTTTCTAGCTCATTGTTATTTTAGCTTTCAGTTTCTGTTAAATTGGGATCCCACAGCAGACCCCAAGTTAAGACTTTTCCCAAGAGTGCCTTACTTGGGAGGTGACCGTGAAGGGGAGGAAAAGCAATCAGAGCAGTGGGACACTTCCCGTGACGGTGCTGGAATGCTCTCCTGTGCGGGTCTTTCTGGGACATGGGCTTCCATTCCTCCTGGGAAATGCCTGGCAGCACATGGGCGGGTCATATGCCAGATGTAGGTTTAATTTTTTAGGAAACTGTCAGACTTTTCCAAAGTGCCTGTGACCTTTTAGATTGGCCTGGTGGACTGCAGCCCACTAGGCTCCTCCGCCCATGGAGTTTTCCAAGATCTGTATGCCCAAAATGATAAGCAGTGTGTGTGCATACGTGCCACATGCTTCAGTTCAGTTCAGTTCAGTTCAGTCACTCAGTCGTGTCCAACTCTATAACCCCATGAATCGCAGCACGCCAGGCCTCCCTGATCATCACCAACTCCTGGAGTCTACTCAAACTCATGTCTATCGGTGATTCCATCCAGCCATCTCATCCTCTGTCGTCCCCTTCTCCTCCTGCCCCCAATCCTTCCCAGCATCAGGGTCTTTGCCAATGAGTCAACTCATTGAACTGAAGTGCTTCAGTTGTGTCTAACTCTTTGCGACACCATGGAGTATAGCTTGCCAGGCTCCTCTGTCCATGAGATTCTCCAGGCAAGAATACTGGAATGGTTTGCCATGCCCTCCTCCAAGGGATCTTCCCCACCTATGGATCAAACCCACATGTTCTGCATCTCCTGCACTGCAGGTGGATTCTTTACCACTTAAGCCAGAAATGCAAACTTTTCCAAAGTGGGACAGACAAAATAACTTTGAGATAAGAACAGCAGAGTTGAAGGGATAATTTCATCTGATTTCCAGAATTCTCATAAATCTGGGCAATGTTTAAAAGTTCTGAGGCCTGGCCCATGCTCAGCTGGGGTGGGGCTGAGCAGCAGGAAGCTTGCTGCTACTGCTAAGTCGCTTCAGTCGTGTCGGACTCTGTGCAAGCCCACAGACGGCAGCCCCCCAGGCTCCCCCGTCCCTGGGATTCTCCAGGCAAGAACACTGGAGTGGATCGCCATTTCCTTTTCCAGTGCGNAATAAGGAAAGATAAGGAAGTTTTCTTTCCTCCTGCCCAGTAGTTCTCAACACTGATTGCACATCAGAATCGCAGGGATTTTTAAAAATATAAGATCCCAGATCAGTATTGGAATCTCTGGGCAATGGAATCTTGGCATTGAAACTTTTTTCCCTAAACTCTGCAGATGATTCTAAGCTGTAGACAAGGTTAAGAACCACTGCTCTGTTTATATGTCTTTCAACTGATACCAACTCCTCACACACAGCCATATAAAACCCACATATACCAGCTTTCTTTTTTTTTTTTGCTCTGAGTCAAAATTGTCTCCATTCTAGAAGTAGCTGGTGTTCACTAGAGTGTTATCTACCTGTTGGGGAGTATCACTTCTGTTGGGAATAGAAGCTCTTAGAAGAGATTCCAGTAGCCATCTTGCTTTGCTTTGAAATAGGTTCTTCTTCCTATCAAATGATGAGCTGCTGGAGATATTGTCAGAGACAAAGGACCCTCTTCGGGTGCAGCCACACTTGAAGAAGTGCTTTGAAGGAATTGCCAAGCTGGAGTTTACAGACAGTCTGGAGATTGTGGGCATGATCAGCTCAGAAAAAGAAATCGTTCCATTCAAACTGAAAATCTACCCAGCTCAAGCCAAAGTAATTCCATTTACCCATTTTTGAGCTCTTTTCTTTATAACAGCTGAACAGAGAGAAGCAGATTATATGTTGGTTAAGCGTTTAGACTCTGGTTTCAGACTGAGTGTGGAACATTTAGATTCCACGACTTAGTGATGGGGTAACTTTTGGGCTTCCCTAATGGTTCAGCCGGTAAAGAATCTGCCAGCAATACAGGAGACACAGGAGATGTGGGTTCGATCCCTGAGTCAGGAAGATCCTCTGGAGAAGGAAATGGCAACCAATCGAGTATTCTTGCCTGAAAAATCCCATGGGCAGAGGAGCCTGGTGGGCTACAGGCCAGTGGGTCGCAGAGTCAGACATGACTGAGAGACTAAGCACACAGCACAGCCAACTTTGGGGAACTAATCTTTCTGGGTCTGCTTATTCATCTCTAAGATGGAGATTATACTGCAATTCACATGGCACCCTAAATTTGTGGAAAGTTTTCAATAAAACTTGATGTGGAGACAGTAGCAGGAAACATATCCAAACAACTTACTGTTTATATCCGCATGAGCAGATCTAAATTCAAAGAGATCCAGTCAGATCAATAAACTGTCCAGTAGGGGCAGGTGTTTTTGGAGGTCAATAATACATCATGGATTTAATGCCATTTAACTCACACTTTTTATACATGTGCCCTTATATAACGAGTAAAATGTAAGTTACTTCCACTCTTGCTGAACATGCCAGCACCTCACAGTAGAAGCAGACTAGCGTTCTTGGCCTTGTTTGGTAGACCATTTTTGCCACCCACACATTTAAGTTTCAGCAACTAGGAATCACACCTTGGAACCAGACACCAGCTAGCACTGAAGTCAGCAGGTACAGTTACCTGAAACTCTTAACACTGAATAATATGCTGCATATTCTAATTACCTGTAGAGATTCTAAAAACTCCATTTGCCCTGGTTGCATCCCATACCAATCAAATCAGAATGTCTGGGAGTGAGGTTCAGGAATCCATAACTTTTAAAGAACTCCAGATGATGCCAATGCTCAGCAGTTTGAGGACCACTGAAATAATACAAGAATTAAAACTGTTCAATTAGAAATGGACAATTTATGAACTTGTAGACTTAAAAAATGTCCCACCTAAAAGTTGAGTTCTGTTTTATTCAGCATACATTCTTAGAATGTCAAGTTAGGGAGGCAACATCTCATGTAAGCCTGAGAAAACTGCTGGAGGTTGGAGGGGAGCCAGGATATTTAGAAGTTTTGCAACTTCTGAATGTCAAAAGATTATTGTTAATGAAAGAAAACCAGATATCAAAAGGTAAGGAATTTATTGCTTTTCTATGTATGAGAAGATGCAGGAGTCTGGTCTCACTGATCAGTCCTTTGATACCCACCTCAGCTATCCGGGGCCAGTATCCTGTGTTTTCACGTCCTGAGTTTCCTCAAGCTGCACCCTTGTGGGTGACTACAGCTTGTAGGCAGGCATTCTTTGTCTCCTTCATGAGTTCCTTCAGGGCTCACTTTCAGGGGATACAGAGTGGCTGCAGTTGCTGGTAGCTGCAACTTCTTTTATTTACTGACATGACAGGCAATATCTTATTTCTCAATCTGAAGTATAAATGTGTCAGTTGTCTCCTGAGAAGTTGTCTTTCAGAAAATGTGAAAGAAATGTGTGTTAAAAAGTCTCTATTGTTCCTTTTTTGAAACATACACTTCTGAGAATACAGTAAATAAGGGTAACCAATAGTTAAAGAATATCGGCTTGAAGGTGTACAAACCTTTGCCTCCCTCCAGCCCTTTGCTGAGAGAAAGCTGGCCTCTGCCCATGGTCCCTCCCTCCGGGCTTGATTAACTGTCGCTGCCTCTCTGTCTGTCTCAACCTGCAGGGCATGGTGGAAAAATGGCTCCTGCAGGTGGAACAGATGATGCTTGCCAGTATGCGGGAAGTTATTAAACTTGGGATTGAAGCATATGTCCAGGTAAATGAAAACCGGGGTACACATGCCAGGGTGCTGGTACACCAAGAAAAATTTGGGGGCCAAGGTAAAATGGAAGCCTGTCTTCCACTAAAACCCATCCCTCTCCTGATAAGTAACACCTGACCCCTCTGTGCCTCTTTTCTTTTTCCCTATAAATCCTGGGGCAGTATATATAGTTCTGAATATGAAAGGTTTACAGTTATAAGCGGCCCATACCAGTATATCCTATGAGCCAGAACCTTTGATTACTGTAGGCCAGTCTTTTCTGTGAAAATAATTGATGGCAAGAGGTTTATTTAGAGCCCCTTCCTGATTAAGCATTCCCTCCCCTAGGTTTTTCATTAACATCACACATGCCCTGTTTACTTTAAAAAATTGCACAATGTGAAAATTGCAAGGTTAAGTTTTATCTGGGGCAACAAGAAGACTGTAGTCTGGGAAACAGCACTTCAGATAGCCCTGAGAAATTGCTCCGTAGTGGTAGGGGGCAGGTCAATATACATGTGATTTTGGTGAAGGGGGAATACATGCAATCAAGCACATATTTTTTCAGGTTTCTGCTAGTCACAAGGAGCACTCGTCACCGTGAAGGGTATTGGTGCTTTTCTAGATGTAAGGAGATATAAGAATTGAGCTAATAAAAACAGCTCCTGAAAATGTCTATCTGAAGACCTGTGCTGCAAGTTTTTCTCAGAGCACAGAGTGCCTCATTTCTGCTCTCCACCCTGAACTCCTTTTAGAGGATGCTGAAAATCAGCAACTGCGGCAGCACATGATTTAATCTGTATAGAGGTAGATGGCAAGTAGCAATTTGTAGCTGACACTCCAAAGGGCACAACTCATTTAGCTCCCAAAGCTTTAGGTGACTTGTATAACAGAAGGCGTAAGGGAAAAGAACCTGTCACAACTACTCTTAAGTTTACTGTTGGCAGACTAGATCTTTCAGTTCAGTTCAGTTGCTCTGTCGTGTCCAAATCTTTACGATCCCATGGACTGCAGCACGCCAGGCTTCCCTGTCCATCACCAACTCGTGGAGCTTGCTCAAACTCATGTCCATCCAGTCAGTGATGCCATCCAACCATCTCACCCTCTGTCATCCCCTTCTCCTCCTTCCTTCAATCTTTCCCAGTATCAGGGTCTTTTCCAGTGAGTCAGTTCTTCATATCAGATGGCCAAAATGTTGGAGTTTCAGCTTCAGCATCAGTCCTTCCAATGAATATTTAGGAGTGATTTCCTTTAGGATTTAGTGGTTTGATCTCCTTGCAGTCCAAGGGACTCTCAAGAGTCTTCTCTAACAGCACAGTTCAAAAGCATCAGTTCTTTGGAACTCAGCTTTCTTTATGGTCCAACTCTCATATCCATACATGACTACTGGAAAAGCCATAGCTTTGACTAGATGGACCTTAGTTGGCAAAGTAATGTCTCTGCTTTTAGATTGCTGTCTAGGTTGGTCATAGCTCTTCTTTCAAGGAGCCTCCCATCAGGAAACTTCCATAAGCCTCTTACCCTTATCCATCAGAGAGCAGACAGAATGAAAACCACAATCAGAGAAAACTAATCAAATGAATCACATGGACCACAGCCTTGTCTAACTCAATGAAACTATGAGCCATGCCATGTAGGGCCACCCAAGACAGGTGGGTCATAGTGGAGAGTTCTGACAAAGCATGGTCCACTGGAGAAGGAAATGGTAAACCACTTCAATATTCTTGCCTTGAGAACCCCGTGAACCCTTATGGCAGAAAGTGAAGAAGAACTAAAGAGCCTGTTGATGAAAGTGACAGATGAGAGTGAAAAAGTTAACTAGATCTTTAGTCTCCTCTATTTTAAGTGTTTCTAACTTTGAGGCCCCCATCCCTACCCCCAGAACTTTTTCTTTTAAAGAAAGGAATATTCAATTAACACCTTCCCACTGATGTACCCAGGACTGACACTGTTGCCTCTCTCAGTAGTATTTGTATTGTAAATGAAAAACCAAGTCCCTTGTCCCCTGATACATTATAAATCAAAAATTGAGTTAAGGAAAAATGGCTACCTGCATGAAGTTATTTCATGCAGTTGCATCTATAGCCAGACAAGCTTTTTCTGTAAAGAGCCAATGGCAAATGATTTTCACTCTGCAGGCAATATACACCAGTCACAACTATTTATCCTTGCCTTTGTAGTGCAAAAGCATGCTTAGATGATAGGTTCAACAATGGCCTGATTGTGTTACAACCTAACTTCAGACACGGCTCTCCACCCATAATTTGCTTATCTATGGATAATTTCTATCTATCTACTGCTGCTGCTGCTAAGTCACTTCAGTCGTGTCCGACTCTGCGATCCCATAGACGGCAGCCCACCAGGCTCCCCCATCCTTGGGATTCTCCAGGCAAGAACACTGGAGTAGGTTGCCATTTCCTTCTCCAATGCATGAAAGTGAAAAGTGAAAGTGAAGTCATGTCGACTTTTAGTGACTCCATGGACTGCAGCCTACCAGGCTCCTCCGTCCATGAGATTTTCCAGGCAAGAGTATTGGAGTAGGGTGCCATTGCCTTCTCCGTATCTATCTACAGAGAAGTTTTAAAAAGTTGGGGGATGTCATGGCTATGAAAATTGTGAGACAGTATTGCAATATTATGTAGCTATCAAAAAGAGTAGTTATCTAAATACTTTCTGAACAACACCTTGATTATAACTGTGTAAAATCCCTAGAAGGGAGCATTAAAAAAAAAAAAAGAGTTATTGACAGAAAAAAATGCACAACATTGAAAAGAGCTCCATTACCATAGTCCTTTATGTCTCAGCATAGGAAAAAAAAAACCAGCAAGAAGCAAAGTGATAGGTAAAAAGTGATTTATTAGAATAAGATGCTTATGAGGCTTACAAGTGGACAGGCAAGAGGATACTATGCCCCCAAGAACCTAAGGGCTATAGTTTCATAATCAAAGAAAAAGTGGGTAAAGGAAGAACTTCTTTGTCTTTCTCAAGTAGACATTGTGCTTCCTTCAAGTTGGGCAGGGGAGTTTTCTTGACCCTACATGACCAAGCTAGCTCTACAAATTATTGTTTTTCATGCATGCAGAGAGCATGTCCTAGGGGTCGTTAATGTACTGAGTTAACTGGGAAAGATATGGCTCTCATGCCCTCATTGTTTTATTGTTTGGGGGGGCATGTCTTATGCTTCTGTTGCATAGTTCTGTTGCTAAACAAGCTGCTTGGTCTTGTAGTTAAGCAAACCTGCTTTCTTGCATAGTCATTAACTTACAGGGGTCTCCCGTATTTATTCTACTTACAATCCCCTAGTGAGATTAACTATTTAATCACCTACTTTATCCCTGTACTCTATCCCTGTTACTGTGAAAGTTGTGAGCTGAGTTTTATTTGGGGCAAAATGAGGACTATAGCCAGGAGACAGCATTTCAGATACCTCTGAGAAACTGCTCCCAAGAGGTAAAGGAAGGAAGGTCGGTGTATATGTGATTTTGGTGAAGGGGGAGTATGTGCTTAATTGCACATACTATTTACAGAAGGTTTTTTCTAGTCTCATGAAGGTTACTGCTAATCACAAGGAGCAGATACCACCATGAAAGATTTTAGTGTTTTTCTAGATAAGAGGATTTGCAAGAATTGGGCTCATAAAATCATCTCCTGAAAATATCTATCTGAAGACCTGTTCTGCAAGTTTTTCCCAGAGCATAGAGTGACTTATTCCTGATCTCCACCCTGAACTCCTTTCAGAGGGGTGTTGAAGCAGCTCATAATTAATCCTTGTAGATGTAGATGGCAAGTGCCAATTTGTAGGTGATGGAATTAATGAAATTGTTGGTGAGGATCTTTTTCTTTTCTATAAAATTCAGGGAGGAAGACATAAATCAATAATCCCAGAAATGTTAAGACTTGTATGTAACCTTTGAGGCTGGGGAAGACTTTTGTTTTTGTTGAGGGGATAAGATTGTGGTGGATATTTTAGGAAGTCAGTTTAAATCACACAAGATGAACTGACCCTACAAACTGCCCTCCTGCACTTTCCCAGGTCCCCCGTAATCAGTGGGTCTTGCAGTGGCCTGGCCAGGTGGTCATCTGTGTCTCCTCCATCTTTTGGACCCAGGAGGTTTCCCAAGCCCTGATTGAAAAGACCCTACCGGTAAGTGAGCCTGTCTTGAAGCTTATAATGGAGATTTAAGCTAGATTATGATTTGAATGACATATAATTAGACTGCTATTTTTCTAAATGAAAAATAAACAGGCCCATGGTGTCACAGAAGTCAGGGTTTGCTTCAGGACACATATTTGGAATTAGGACTATCCTCAAGTTCTGTAGAGCAGGAACTCTCACATTTCTTCCTAGATAGAAATTCTAGGCTAAAGAATCTTAACTTTTATCAGCCTTTCCTTCCAAGTGCCAGCCTGGCAGAATTTGTACCAACAGAGACCTCTTCATCTTTTTCCTGTGCCAAAATGCCACCTGGTCCTGTTGTCCTCTCCTTTCTCCACCATATCCCTTTTCACCACCCCCAGTCCAGCACTCACCCACGTCTAGCTTTTTCTTCAGCTTTCTCTTGAAACTATGAATACTCAGGTCCTGCTTATCTTCAGATACAGACACACATATTTCCCCTTAACTCTGCCACTAATGCCTATACTTGAGAGTTCAGGACCATATTTGGTCCATAGATGGACTTGAGTTCAACTTCTGACTCCTTCACCTGTTAGCTATGTGACCATGGACAAGTTACCTAACCTGAGTCTCAGTCTCCTTGTCTATAAAATGAAAGGAATTATACCACCACACTTTACTACTGTGTAGGGTTAAATAAGATGCTGGTAAGTTATTCAGTATTAAGATCATAGACTATAAACTCCACAGGGAAAAGGCCACGTCTGGTTTGCTCATTATTATATCTCAGGGGGTTATTGCAGTGCCAAGTAGTTGCTTGATAAATATTTTTTGACTGAGTAAATGGTAACTCCATTCCCAACATTTTTACCATGGTGTAATTTTCTATGATTATCGCATCAGATCTGCTGTTATTCCCCCTATATATGATTATCTGGGAGCCAGAATATATTTTAATTTGCTATATTTTGCTTTATACATTAAAATTAGAACATTAGTATTTGACCAAGTTGCAGTTTTTGGCAAGGGAAGCAGCTTCACAGAGATCATGGGGGAAGTCGAGGCAGGAGCAGGGTAGTAACCAGCAACCCAAGTTCCCAGCACGATGGGGCAGGAGTCCAAGAAGCACTGCGCATGCCCTTCTGGGCAGCCAGGCTTGCTGAGCCTGGATAATAATGCCGAGGAANGCCAGGCTAATTGTATTCTCCTAGGATATCCTAGGGAGAAGGCAATGGCAACCCACTCCAGTACTCTTGCCTGGAAAATCCCATGGACGGAAGAACCTGGTAGGCTGAAGGAAGAACCTCGCAGGCTGTAGGAAGAACCTCGCAGCCTGGTAGGCTGCGAAGAGTCAGACAGGACTGAACAACTTCACTTTCACTTTTCACTTTCAAGAATTGGAGAAGGAAATGGCAACCCACTCCAGTGTTCTTGCTTGGAGAATCCCAGGGACGGGGGAGCCTGGTGAGCTGCCGTCTCTGGGGTTGCACAGAGTTGGACAAGACTGAAGTGACTTAGCAGCAGCAGCAGGATATCCTAGAGGCCTGGGACAGGGCTAGAAGGATAGTACTGATGATGAGATAGCATTTGTGGTAACTATATACTGAAAAGCACTCTGGGTCACTTTCCCAAGAGTTTAGGGGTGATAACAGTAGTTAATATTGGGTTGGCCAAAAACTTGTTCATTATTTTCCATAAGATGGCTCTAGTAGCACTTAGTTGTCTTGAACTTCATTTGAAACATTTTTCTTAGATTGTATTGTCACAGCTGTCATATAAGTTCAGTACAGTTCAGTCGCTCAGTCGTGTCTGACTCTTTGTGACCCCAAGTATTGCAGCACGCCAGGCTTCCCTGTCCATCAACTTCTGGAGCTAACTCAAACTCGTGTCCATCAAGTCCATGATGCCATCCAACCATTTCATCCTCTGTCATCCCCTTCTCCTGCCTTCAATTTTTCCCAGCATCAGGGTCTTTTCAAATGAGTCAGCTCTTTGCATCAGGTGGCCAAAATATTGTAGTTTCAGCTTCAGCATTAGTCCTTCCAATGAATATTCAGAACTGATTTCCTTTAGGATGGACTGATTGGATCTCCTTGAAGTCCAAGGGACTCTCAAGAGTTTTCTCCAACACCACAGTCAAAAATATCCATTTTTTGGCACTCAACTTTCTTTATAGTCCAACTCTTACATCCATATATGACAACTGGAAAAACCAAGGCTTTGACTAGATGAACCTTTGTTGGCAAAGTAATGTCTCTGCTTTTTAAATACCCTGTCATGTATGTTGGTCATAACTTTTCTTTCAAGGGGCAAACACCTTTAATTTTGTGGCCGCAGTCACCATCTGCAGTGATATTGGAGCCCAAGAAAATAAAGTCTTTCACTGTTTCCATTGTTTCCCCATCTCTTTGCCATGAAGTGATGGGACCGGATGCTGTGATCTTAGTTTTCTGAATGCTGAGTTTTAAGTCAACTTTTTCACTCTCTTTTTTCACTTTCATCAAGAGGCTCTTTAGTTTTTCTTCTCTTTCTGCTCTGCCATAAGGGTAGTGTCATATGCGTATCTGAGGTTATTGATATCTTTCCCAACAATCTGGATTCCAGCTTGTGCTTCTTCTAGCCCGGCATGTTGCATGATGTACTCTGGATATAAGTTAAATAAGCAGGGTGACAATATACAGCCTTGATGTACTCCTTTCCCAATTTGGAACCAGTCTGTTGTTCCATGTCCAGTTCTAACTGTTGCTTCTTGACCTGCATACAGGTTTCTCAAGAGGCAGGTAAGGTGGTCTGGCAGTTGCATCTCTTTCAGAATTTTCCACAGTTTATTGTGATCCACACAGCCAAAGGCTTTGGCATAGTCAATAAAGCAGAAATAAATGTTTTTCTGGAACTTTCTTGCTTTTTTGATGATCCAGTAGATGTTGGCAATTTGATTTCTGGTTCCTCTTCCTTTTCTAAATCCACTTTGAACATCTGGAAGTTCACAGTTCACATACTGTTGAAGCCTGGCTTGGAGAATTCTGAGCATTACTTTGCTTTCGTGTGAGATGAATGAAATTGTGCAGTAGTTTGAAAATTCTTTGACATTGCCTTTCTTTGGGACTGGAATGAAAACTGACTTTTTCTAGTCCTGTGGCCACTGCTGAGTTTTCCAAATTGGCTGGCATATTGGGTACAGCACTTTCACAGCATCATCTTTTAGGATTTGAAATAGTTCAATTGGAATTCCATCAGCTCCCATAGGTTTGTTCATCATGATGCTTCCTAAGGCCCACTTGACTTTGCATTCCAGGATGTCAGGTGAGTGATCACACCACAGTGGTTATCTAGGTCATGAAGATCTTTATTGTATAGTTCTTCTGAGTATTCTTGCCACCTCTTCATATCAGCATGCATTTAAAAAAAAACAAAAACTTACCAATTTGGTGAATTTCTCTGTTGTTTTTTTCACTCACTCAGTCGTGTCTGACTCTTTGTGACACCAGGCCTCCTTGTCCTTCACCATCTCCTGGAGCTTGCTCAAACTCATCTGCATTGAGTCAGTGATGCCATCCAACCATCTCATCCTTTGTCATCCCCTTCTACTCCTGCCTTCCATCTTTCCCAGCACCAGGGTCATTTCTAATGAGTTGGCTCTTCTCATTAGGTAGCCAAAGTATTGGAGCTTTTGCTTCAATACATCAGTCCTTCCAATGAATATTCAGGATTGGTTTCTTTTAGGATTGACAGGTTGGATCTCCTTGTAGTCCAAGGGACTCTCAAGAGTCTTCTCCAGAACCACAGTTCAAAAACATCATTGTTTCAGCACTCAGCCTTCTTTATGGTCACATTCTCATCTGTACATGACTACTTGGAAAAACCATTGCTTTGACTGTTATAGACCTTTGTCAGCAAAATAATGTTTCTGCTTTTAAATATGCTGTCTAGGTTTGTCATAGGTTTTCTTCCAAGAAGCAAGCATCTTTTAATTTCATGACTGCAGTCATCACCTGCAGTGATTTTGGAGCCCAAGAAAGTAAAGTCTGTCACTTTACTTGTTTTCATTGTTTCCCCATCTTCCCCTTGAAGTGAAGAGGAATTTCTGCGTAGCCATTTTAATATTGAAGATAAAGCAACATTTTCAGCATATGCTGCTTTACTAACTCAAGAAAGGTAAAAACACAACTGAAATGCAAAACAAAAAAAGAGAAAAGGTTTGTGCACTGTATGGATAAGGTGCTGTGACTGATCGAATGTGTCATAGTCGTTTTTGAAATTTAATGTTAGAGATTTCTTGCTTGATGATGCTCCATGGTTGGGTAGACCTATTGAAGTTGTTATTCAATCAATGTCTTTACATTGATTGAATACAATCAACATTATACCACGCAGGAGATAGCTGACATATGCAAATATCCAAATCCAGCATTGAAAATCATTCATCCCAGCTTGGTTGTGATAATCACTTTGATATTTGGGTTCCACATAAGTTAAGCAAAAAAACCTCCTTGACCGTATTCCCCAGTGATTCTCTTCAATGTAATGAACAAATTGTGACAGGCAATGAAAAGTGGTACTGTACAATACTGTGGTATGGAATAGATCATAGGGCAAGTGAAATGAACTATCACCAATCACACCAAAGGGCAATTTTCCTCCAAAGAGTGTGATGTTGTATATATGATGGGATTGGAAGGGAGTCCTCTATTATGAGTTTCTTCCAAAAAACTAAACAATTTATTCCAACAAATACTCCACCCAGTTAGACCAACTGAAAGCAACACTTGACAAAGAGCATCCAGAATCAGTCAACAGAAAAAAACACATAACCTTTCATCAGGATAATGCAAGACCACATGTTTCTTCAATGACCAGGCAAAGCTTGTCGAAAACTGGTCATCAAACTGGAAGATCTGATTTGTCTGCCATATTCACCAGACATTGCACCCTCAAATGTCCATTTATTTCAGTCTTTACAAAATTCTCCTAATGGAAAAAATGTCAGTTCCCTGGAAGACCTGGGAAAAAGCCACCTGGAATAACTTTTTGCTCAAAAAGATAAAAATTTGAGGGAAGATGGAATTATGAAGTTGCCTGAAGATTTACAGAAGGTAGTAGAACAAAAGGATGACTATGTTGTTCAATAAAGTTCTTGGTGAAAATGGGAAAAAAATGTGTATTTTTTTTTAACTTTAAAACTGAAGGAACTTTTTGGTCAACCCAATACTATAAATTTATATAGTGTATAAATAAAGATGTTGCTTGAAGTTTAGAGATGGGCAGAGAGGGTAGTTGAACCTAAAATTGCTAAGATTGAGTGGTCTTCATGACATCCTCAGACCCTTCTGGGAATCCGTGAAGATGGGAGGATGCCAATGACTCTGCAAGTGTGTTTCTGTGTCTGTGTCCCCACAGCTCGTGATGTGGTGGCCAAGTTATCTGAGGANTTCTTGCCACCTCTTCATATCAGCATGCATTTAAAAAAAAACAAAAACTTACCAATTTGGTGAATTTCTCTGTTGTTTTTTTCAATCACTCAGTCGTGTCTGACTCTTTGTGACACCAGGCCTCCTTGTCCTTCACCATCTCCTGGAGCTTGCTCAAACTCATCTGCATTGAGTCAGTGATGCCATCCAACCATCTCATCCTTTGTCATCCCCTTCTACTCCTGCCTTCCATCTTTCCCAGAACCAGGGTCATTTCTAATGAGTTGGCTCTTCTCATTAGGTAGCCAAAGTATTGGAGCTTTTGCTTCAATACATCAGTCCTTCCAATGAATATTCAGGATTGGTTTCTTTTAGGATTGACAGGTTGGATCTCCTTGTAGTCCAAGGGACTCTCAAGAGTCTTCTCCAGAACCACAGTTCAAAAACATCATTGTTTCAGCACTCAGCCTTCTTTATGGTCACATTCTCATCTGTACATGACTACTTGGAAAAACCATTGCTTTGACTGTTATAGACCTTTGTCAGCAAAATAATGTTTCTGCTTTTAAATATGCTGTCTAGGTTTGTCATAGGTTTTCTTCCAAGAAGCAAGCATCTTTTAATTTCATGACTGCAGTCATCACCTGCAGTGATTTTGGAGCCCAAGAAAGTAAAGTCTGTCACTTTACTTGTTTTCATTGTTTCCCCATCTTCCCCTTGAAGTGAAGAGGAATTTCTGTGTAGCCATTTTAATATTGAAGATAAAGCAACATTTTCAGCATATGCTGCTTTACTAACTCAAGAAAGGTAAAAACACAACTGAAATGCAAAACAAAAAAAGAGAAAAGGTTTGTGCACTGTATGGATAAGGTGCTGTGACTGATCGAATGTGTCATAGTCGTTTTTGAAATTTAATGTTAGAGATTTCTTGCTTGATGATGCTCCATGGTTGGGTAGACCTATTGAAGTTGTTATTCAATCAATGTCTTTACATTGATTGAATACAATCAACATTATACCACGCAGGAGATAGCTGACATATGCAAATATCCAAATCCAGCATTGAAAATCATTCATCCCAGCTTGGTTGTGATAATCACTTTGATATTTGGGTTCCACATAAGTTAAGCAAAAAAACCTCCTTGACCGTATTCCCCAGTGATTCTCTTCAATGTAATGAACAAATTGTGACAGGCAATGAAAAGTGGTACTGTACAATACTGTGGTATGGAATAGATCATAGGGCAAGTGAAATGAACTATCACCAATCACACCAAAGGGCAATTTTCCTCCAAAGAGTGTGATGTTGTATATATGATGGGATTGGAAGGGAGTCCTCTATTATGAGTTTCTTCCAAAAAACTAAACAATTTATTCCAACAAATACTCCACCCAATTAGACCAACTGAAAGCAACACTTGACAAAGAGCATCCAGAATCAGTCAACAGAAAAAAACACATAACCTTTCATCAGGATAATGCAAGACCACATGTTTCTTCAATGACCAGGCAAAGCTTGTCGAAAACTGGTCATCAAACTGGAAGATCTGATTTGTCTGCCATATTCACCAGACATTGCACCCTCAAATGTCCATTTATTTCAGTCTTTACAAAATTCTCCTAATGGAAAAAATGTCAGTTCCCTGGAAGACCTGGGAAAAAGCCACCTGGAATAACTTTTTGCTCAAAAAGATAAAAATTTGAGGGAAGATGGAATTATGAAGTTGCCTGAAGATTTACAGAAGGTAGTAGAACAAAAGGATGACTATGTTGTTCAATAAAGTTCTTGGTGAAAATGGGAAAAAAATGTGTATTTTTTTTTAACTTTAAAACTGAAGGAACTTTTTGGTCAACCCAATACTATAAATTTATATAGTGTATAAATAAAGATGTTGCTTGAAGTTTAGAGATGGGCAGAGAGGGTAGTTGAACCTAAAATTGCTAAGATTGAGTGGTCTTCATGACATCCTCAGACCCTTCTGGGAATCCGTGAAGATGGGAGGATGCCAATGACTCTGCAAGTGTGTTTCTGTGTCTGTGTCCCCACAGCTCGTGATGTGGTGGCCAAGTTATCTGAGGACAAAGTCTGTGATCTGAACGATTTCCAGTGGATCTCCCAGCTGCGCTATTACTGGGATTCCAAGGATGTACAGGTGCAGATGATTACTACAGAAGCCTTATACGGCTATGAGTACCTCGGAAACTCCCCCCGGCTGGTGATCACACCCCTCACTGACCGCTGCTACAGGTAAATTCTGGGCCTCCCCAGACCTGAAGGGTGAATAGAGAATTCCAAAAGGAAAGTCTGAGAAAGAAGTTTGGAGCAGCTTGAGTTTGTTACCTTTACCTTCTGTATTCTAGATCCTCAGATTTTAGAATTTTTACCTTAGTCACTGTGGTCTCACAGATGGGCATTTTAGGCCTTAGGAATAAATGAGAACCCAGTAGGAGTCCTAATGCAAAGTACTGTGTTCAAACCAACAACTAGAACACTGATGCCTATCCTTGAAAATGGCACAGTGCTTAAGAAAGAAAGCTCTCCAATGGCAGGAATCAAGAAGGTGCCAGGAGATCCCACGGCCAAGAGATAGAAAAGGGGCCAGGTAAATGACCCAGGCAAGGAGTCTCTGAGCTCTGCCCCCGAGTCTGATGAAGAGGTTGGGCCATTCTGTGCTCAGCAAATTGCTTTGCCACTTTCCTTGGAATTCACAACTTTAGAAACTTGGATTTTGTGAACTTGTCAATTTTGTGATGTGTAGATTTTTGTTAGATTTTATATATTGTTTGAGTGCAACTTTTAAATTAAAAAGGTAGTACTTGAGTATTTTTTTTCTTTCAAAGTCCTCAATCACTTGTTTTCTATGTTCTATGACTTCTTCAGTCATTTATCTCTTCTACTCACTATTCAACAACCATTTCTTGAACTTTACTGTGCATGATGTATGACCTCCAGGAATCCTCAACCTAATGGGGTAGGGGAGAGAGACACACTCAAGTGATAATAAGAAAGTGTGTTAACTGAAATTATAGAGGCTCATACACAAGGCTGTGGAACCACAGTTGACATATCATTCATTTCTAATATTTATCTTATGCCTCCCATATGGAACTGAACAATGGGTTCTGAACTCAAGAGTTCATTATCTAGTGGGAGAAATATATTTATTTTTCATTATTCCATTAGCATTGGTGATCTTTGGAATGCAGAGAGGTTTTCACTTTCATTTGATTCATTTAATATCAGTTCAGTTCAGTTTTTCAGTCATGTCCGACTCTGTGACCCTGTGGACTGCAGCACTCCAGGCTTCTCTGTCCATCACCAACTCCTGGAGCTTGCTCAAACTCATGTCCATCAAGTTGGTGATGCCATCCAACCATGTCATTCTCTGTCATTCCCTTCTCCTTCTGCCTTCAATCTTTCCAAGCAGCAGGGTCTTTTCTAGTGAATCAATTCTTTGCATCAGGTGGCCAAAATATTGGAGTTTCGGCTTCAGCATCAGTCCTTCCAATGAATATTCAGAATTGATTTCCTTTAGGATGGACTGGTTGGATCTCCTTGCTGTTCAAGGGACTCTCAAGAGTCTTCTCCAGAACCACAGTTCAAAAGGATCAATTCTTCTGTGCTCAGCTTTCTTTATAGTCCAACTCTTATATCCATACATGATTACTGGAAAAACCATGGCTTTGACTAGATGGACCTTTGTTGACAAAGTAATATCTCTGCTTCTTAATATGCTGTCTAGGTTGTCATTTAGTATATATTCATTTATCCATTCAATCATTCATTCAAACAAATGCTTATAGGCGCCACCCATACACCAGGCACCAAGGTTACAACACTGAGTAAAATAGAATTTTTGTGATGATGATGTATTGCCCATATAATCAGGGAAAATCATGTTTAATTATTTGAGTCAAAACAAAATAAACCAAAAGCCAGTTTATTTCTTGTGCCTTAGGACATGGCATTGAGTTCTTATTTTCTTCCCCTTAGGACACTGATGGGGGCTTTGAAGCTGAACCTTGGAGGAGCCCCAGAGGGTCCAGCTGGGACAGGCAAGACAGAAACCACCAAAGATCTGGCCAAAGCTTTGGCCAAGCAGGTGGGAAAAGCTGTCCATCCTCACACTCTTTCCCCATCCCTCTCCGGAGCCGTATCCAAGGGAGTTGACATGAAATTCAAGATGGCTTAGCCTACCAGGCAGAGTGGGGCCCCAACCTCTCCAGTAGAATGAGAAGAGGGGAGACCCACCTCTGTTTCAAGGTACAGGGTGATTCAGATGGGAAGAAACCCATCCTAAATGGAGCCTACATCCTCTCTCTCTCTAGTGTGTGGTCTTCAACTGCTCTGATGGTCTGGATTACAAAGCCATGGGGAAGTTCTTCAAAGGACTAGCCCAGGCTGGAGCATGGGCCTGCTTTGATGAGTTCAACAGGATTGAGGTAACCCTGCTACTAGGTACTGAATAAAGGGTTTGGACATGCAGGGGCTTTTTTTTCTGGGCTCTCAGTTCCTCAGTGACAGGGCTTATGTCTTCTCTATGGCCCCTTGCACAAAGTAATTACTCCATGAACCAAACAAAAACATCCCCAATGAGACAAAATGCCTAGGGTATACAGAAGAATTCTCAACAAATTCATTCACTCACTTGCTCATTCAAAAATGTATTGAGCAACTACCCTATGTTGGATATTGTGTATGTGTTCATAATACAGAGATGAGCAAGAAACAGTTTTGCCCTCTGGACTGTTATAGTTCAGCCAAGGGAGATGAAAATTAAATGATACAAGTAGAATATGAGAGAAGTCTATATCAGTGATACAAAGGAGTCATCACAAATGAATGAGTGGTTAATTCTATTTGGGTAGGCAGTTGAGATTAGGGAATGTAAGCATGTAATTTGAACCAATAAACACCATACGTGGATACTATGGGTGAAGTATTATGCTAGGTACAAAGATAAAATACTTACAGACACACACACACACACACATGCATGCATATACACACCAGTTTTCTGTTCTTTTCCCAAAACACTAAATCATGCTCCTAAATTTGAATGTGAAGGTCTTATTCTCAGGTGATGGGGTTCTTTCTTCACTAGGTGAAGGATACTATGGCAGAGTGGGGTGGGTGGCTGTCAGAAGCAGGAGCTCAAATCAACCAGCCATTCTTACTCCAGGTAGAAGTGCTTTCTGTGGTAGCTCAACAGATTCTCAGCATTCAACAAGCCATTATCCGGAAGCTAAAGACATTCATCTTTGAAGGCACCGAGCTCTCTCTAAACCCAACCTGTGCGGTCTTCATCACCATGAACCCTGGGTATGCTGGCAGGGCTGAGCTGCCAGATAACCTCAAGGTAAACATCAGAGTGGGAAATACTGGGTGTAATTTATGGCATAGAAACCTTTGGAAGTATCCAGGCATCTCACAGAGAAGCCAAATAATAGACCATATGACATTTTTCAACTATGAGAAGTGAAAATGTTATTTGGCTTCAGAACTCAATCATCTCCCCAACTCTCGCTTTCATGAAGTGGGAGGAAATATATACCATAATAACCAGTGGCAAAGAGGAAACAATGAACACTGGAATAAGTGTCACTATTTCTGAAGTCTACAGGGGTCAGACAGTTCATATAAATGAAAAAAGCCAAATAGGCCTGATAGGGACTCTAACAGATATCCCACCTAGAGGCAGCAGCCCCTACTTATCCCCAGCCTACTCTGGCCAAGCAGGAATTTTGGAATCTTCTCATTTTTTCAGGAAAAAAACAGAAATTTGGATGGTTACATAAAATCTTATTTTTAGATTCTGGCTTAATGCAAAAACTAAAATCATTGTAGGCAAAATAAAATCATTGTAGACCAAATAAAATAGATTAGCATATAAGAGAGCATCAAAGATCAACACAGAGAACGCTGGTAAACCAAGACTAGAGCACATGGAGCTAAGCTAGTTAGGCCCAAGTGGTGTCCACACCAAAGCAGAATGTTCCAACCAGCTAGAGAGATCACAAGAGAGCTAATATGTCCTTGAGACCCACTGCTCAACTGGCCTCAGCTACAGCCATGGCAATAAGCATTGGCCCTGCTGCTATGGGAAAAGGAAAGTGCCTCTGAAGTAGGAGAGAGAGAATGCCAGCCAGGCCATCTTCAAGGGGACAGGCACTAAATGACCTTAGCATGCTGCGCTCATAGATGAAAAAAAACCCAAAGTGCAGAGTCACTGGGTCTCTACCTGTGGAGCATCTAGCCCCCCAGCTGCATGAAGAAAGGGAGACTTTAAGACCCACTTCTTTTATGAGTTTTCTTTCAAATTATTGCTCCATTCCCTCGAGTGAAAGACACAAGAGAGACCTGGACAAAAACGTATATTTACCATAGCACCTGATGCTCCATCTGCTAGTAATGCATTCTGATTAGTTCCTGGAATCTAATTCAAATATACCACTCCTCCTCCTCCCTGGGAATAGAAAAGAAGTCAAGGAAATCCCTACGAGTGACCCCTCCTCTCTAGGTCAACATAGACCAGTAGACACCAAAGTAGAATTTGAACCCACATTTCTCATTTTATACTGCACAACTGTTGTAAGTCCCTCCTGCATCCATGCCAGCTAACAACCACGCTAGATCTGCATAAACAACATTCATGAGACAGTGTAGCCTAGTAGAAAGCACTCAGGGTTGGTGTCAGGAAGTCTGGATTCTAGTCTTGGCTCTATCTCTAACTGCATGACTTAGGCAAGTCTCTTCTCCTCTAAGATCTAAAATACAAAGTCACTTCAGTCATGTCCAACTCTTTGCAACTCCATGCGCTGTAGCCCACCAGGCTCCTCTGCCCATGGGATTCTCCAGGCAAGAATACTAGAATGGGTTGCCATGCCCTCCTCTGGGGGATCTTCCCCACCCAGGGATCAAAGCCATGTCTCCTATGTCTCCTGCATTGGCAGGTGGGTTCTTTACTGCTAGCACCACCTGGAATGCCCCAATAATAATAATACCTGATGTTTATTGAGCCCTTACTATGTGCTATACACCTTTTTAAGCACTTCACTTATATAATATTATTTGTCCTCATGATAACTATGAAGAGGGCATAGTTGTTAGACCATTTTGAGGTTAAAGACCTGAGGTCTAGAGGGGTTACCTAACTTACCCACAGTTGGTATGTAGCATAACAAGTACTTGATTTTTTAAATCAAGATCTAACTTCAGGATTCTTCTGCTATGTAATTATCCTGCATCCCTGAATGACTTCTGCTGTCTACATTGAACACCAGAAAGCTCCAATAGTTGAATGAAACTATTGAAACTCCACTTGGCATAGGAGG
This sequence comes from Neotragus pygmaeus, assembly GCA_006410875.1. NCBI lineage: Eukaryota > Metazoa > Chordata > Mammalia > Artiodactyla > Bovidae > Neotragus > Neotragus pygmaeus. Next base: position 399,060 of record SJYV01028241.1, on the reverse strand, counting down.
ATGGAGTGTTGCTAGGATACCGGCACCTAAAGCCTTCCACACAACCACTGAGGGACCAAATGTATTTGGACAAGGCTAGTGTGGAGGTTCGTGGAGCAGTGGATCCATCTGTAAAGACAGTCTCTGCACTGATTTGTGCACAACCCTCCTTTCCTTGATTGTTACTGAGTGGTCTGAATGATCATGTTATTTCTCTTTGCCTCTTTAGATGTGCCTTCCCAGTTTTCACCTTACACAGTTAGGTTCTGAATGGCATTTCTTTTCCAGGCCTTGTTTCGAACAGTGGCCATGATGGTGCCAGATTATGCCCTCATTGGAGAAATCTCCCTCTACTCTATGGGATTTCTAGACTCCAGAAGGTACATTATATTGGCTTTCCAGTGGGTTTTAAAGGAAGAGTGATGAAATGACTTTTTGTAGGGTGGATTCAAGGTAAATTGTCCATTGGAAAACAAAAAAGAGAAACTTGAGATATATGCTTTTACTCACAAGTTTAGCTGAATATACATAGCCCTGATCTCGGTCTTGACTCCTTCTCTGACTAGGAAATGGCTAAGATTCCCAAGAAAGAGCCCTCCACTCCCTTTATATATACCTGGACTACTTCTAAGCAAGACTCACTCATTTCTTCTCTATCCCTCACTGTTAACACACACACACATTCCTAAATGGCTGAAAGACATGAAATTATTTCAAGATTAAGTTGTTATTGACCAAGATTGAAGAGGAAAAATTAATATAATTTAGAATTAACTTTGTTATCAATATAATATTTATTTACTCCAATCAACTTGATTATCTCTCATTCAAGTATTACCCAGTTTTCTGAGACACAGACATACCCAAGCATTCTTGTCTTCTTCAAATATAACCAGAATTGTAAATATTCACTGTAAAATGGCTTTTATTGATCTGTTTAAAATTTTAGATTTGTCTTTTCACATTGAATGGCCATAATCAATTGATTTTTGTTACCACAGATATCTCCACAAGGTCCAAAGTGTCTTTGTGGTCTGGAGGTCATTGTTCTTAATGCACAGGGTTATAGATGTTCTGAACAGAATGTGTCATCCTTCCTAGGCTAAGAGGCTGCCTCAGTCATAAGAGGTTTAATTTATTGTTTTCTATAGGAGACTTGGCTTACATTGATTTGCCTGTTCAATTCATTTATTCAATTGGCAAACCTTCATTGAGCCACCTACCTTATGCCCTGCCCAGTCCTAGGTGCTGGTGAGCAACACAGTCTTTGCTTATGAGATAAATCAGTCTTGTTAGACAGGAGTCCTGCAAGGAAAATATGCATCAGTACATTAGTTAGGGTAAACCTGACCTCCAAATTCCAATGGCTTAGCATAGTAAAAGTTTTATTTTTTACTCCCTGGAAATCCAAAATGAGTGTCTGTGATCAGAGTTCTTCCCCAAGGAACCCCGGTAACTTATATCTCACAGCTATAACACATGAGCATGGAGGAGCTTATGAAAGTGAAAGCGAAGTCGCTCAGTCATGTCTGACTCTTTGCGACCCCATGGACTGTAGCCTATCAGGCTTCTCCGTTCATGGGATTTTCCAGGCANCCCGGTAACTTATATCTCACAGCTATAACACATGAGCATGGAGGAGCTTATGAAAGTGAAAGCGAAGTCGCTCAGTCATGTCTGACTCTTTGCGACCCCATGGACTGTAGCCTATCAGGCTTCTCCGTTCATGGGATTTTCCAGGCAAGAGTGCTGGAGTGGATTGCAATTTCCTTCTCCAGGGGATCTTCCCAACCCAGGAATAGAACCCGGATCTCCCGCATTGCAGGCAGATGCTTTACTGTCTGAGCCACCAGGGATGACCTTATAGAGGAGGTTTTTATGGACCAGCCCTTAAAGTGGCATACTTCTACTTCATTCATATGCCTCTGGCTAGGAGTCAACAATGTGGCCACCCCTGTGGGGAAGGCTGGAAAATGTGGTCCCCTATGTGCTCAGGAAGAATAAGATCTGGTAGTGCACATGAGCATACATGTATTATGTGCTGAGTATATTAATTTTTGAGATGGTTTTTTTAAATTAAAAGATGGATATTGAAAACAAATTGTAATGTTACAGAAGTGCAAAGTTGAGTGTCCCTTGGTGGCTCAGACGGTAAAGCGTCTGCCTACAGTGTGGAAGACCCGAATTCTATCTCTGGGTCAGGAAGATCCTCTGGAGAAGGAAATGGCAACCCACTCCAGTACTCTTGCCTGGAAAATNAATGTTACAGAAGTGCAAAGTTGAGTGTCCCTTGGTGGCTCAGACGGTAAAGCGTCTGCCTACAGTGTGGAAGACCCGAATTCTATCTCTGGGTCAGGAAGATCCTCTGGAGAAGGAAATGGCAACCCACTCCAGTACTCTTGCCTGGAAAATCCCATGGACAGAGGAGGCTACAGTCCATGGGGTTGCAGAGTCAGATATGACTGAGCGACTTCACTTCACTTCACTTCATTGTGTCCCTTAGTACTCCCATTCTATAGGCACTAACATTGTTAATCATTCGATGTAATCTTCCCAAATGTGTATATATGTGGCATACACATACATTCATATATACACATAAAAGTATAAACACATACAATTTCTTATACAGTACATATTACACTTATGAATGTGCTTGCTATTTTTCATCTTACCTTTGAAAGAGAGTTATAGTGCTTCTTTAGCTCATTATGGTAACTCTATGAAGAAACCTTCAAATGATAAGATCTTTCCATCACGTTCATGGGCAAGCCTGGCTTCTGAAGGGTCAGGGCACAACATGTTGGGAATGTCTGCTGAGCAGGACATGGACCTCACTGGAGGGTCTGCAGACATGTCTTTTCCCTCCCAGTCTTGCTCAGAAGATTGTTGCAACCTACCGCCTGTGTTCAGAGCAACTCTCCTCCCAGCATCACTATGACTATGGCATGCGTGCTGTCAAATCTGTGCTCACTGCTGCTGGCAACCTGAAACTCAAGTATCCAGAGGAGAATGAGAGTGTCCTGCTGCTCCGGGCCTTGCTTGATGTCAACCTGGCCAAGTTCTTGGCTCAAGATGTCCCTCTGTTTCAGGTATGCAATGGTTTGGGACATTGGCTAAGCACTGAGATTCTACTTTCCAAGATGAAAAAATTTTTGGCACCTCTTCCACTCCTTACACCCTGTCCATTCTTTAGCCAGCATCCCTATTGCCAGATACCCTCCCCCAAATATTAAGTAATAATGGTAATAGCAGTCTCCTTAATTCTTGATTTTTAATAAAAAATTTTTTATTAAAAAATAAAATTAAATTTTAAAAATTAAATAAAAATAAACTTTTTTATTTCTTAATAAAAGTAGTTTCACTGATAGGATAATATTTGCTGTTGAGTGTGAGTAGTTAGTTGTTTATAGCAAATATAATTAGTTTTGTAACTATTTTAACACCTATCTTCCTTACTAGGCTGTAAGCTCTAGTAAGACAGAAAGCATGGCTATTTTGTTCATTCCTGGTGTAATGACTGAAATAGCACAGACGTTAGCTATTTGTTGACTTTTTAAATTATTGGGAAGAAACAGCATGTTTAACAAATATTGTTGGAATTTGTAATTGTGGATAAGGTACATGATTTTGGTACAGGAAAACTGAGGTTTGGAATTTTCCAAGGATTCCTGCTATTTGTAGAATCCATTAAAAAAAGATGTTGAGGTTATGTATCTGATAATTCATCCTTTTCACATCTTGAACTTTTGTTAACAGGGAATTATATCAGATTTGTTTCCTGGAGTTATTCTTCCACAGCCAGACTATGCAGTTTTTATGGAAGTACTAAATGCGAACATCAAAAAGATGAAACTTCAGCCAGTACCTTGGTTTATTGGAAAAATTATCCAGGTTGGTTCCATGTACCTATGTGGAAATGTACCTGTCTATTGTCTGCTGAGGTCAGAAATCAGAAAGAACTATGGTAGATTGGAACTGAACTGATGGCAATTGGAAATTAGAGCTGGAGATAGAGATGAAGACACTTAACAATCCATTGTGCCTTCAATTTGCATTTCTAGGAGTTGGCATTTAAAATCCAATATTTTTCCTATCACCATCTTCCCTGGGGTTTCCCTTTTTTTTTTTTTTTGTAATTTAGGGATGAAATAGAACCTTTCAGGGAATTGTGCTTTGAATTAGTCAAGACTTTTTTGGTTCCCAGTGATAGAACGTGAACGTGAAAGTTGCTCAGTTGTGTCTAACTCTTTGCAACCCTGTGGACTATATAGTCCATGAAATTCTCCAGGCCAGAATACTGGAGTGGGTAGCCTTTCCCTTCTCCAGGGNACTTTTTTGGTTCCCAGTGATAGAACGTGAACGTGAAAGTTGCTCAGTTGTGTCTAACTCTTTGCAACCCTGTGGACTATATAGTCCATGAAATTCTCCAGGCCAGAATACTGGAGTGGGTAGCCTTTCCCTTCTCCAGGGGAGCTTCCCCACCCAGGAATCAAACCAGGGTCTCCTGTATTGCAGGCAGATTCTTTACAAACTATGAGGGAAGCACCCTCCCAATGATAGAAATTCAATTCAAACTGTCTTAGTCAATAAAGGGAATTTACTCACCTAACTTGAAAAGTCCAGAAATATGTTGGCCTCAGACATAGTAGGATACATATTTTATTTAGATAATATCGTCAGGAGTCCATCTCTCTTCATTTCTGGATTCTGCTTCTCTCTGCGTGAAAAACTCATTCTCAGGTAGGCCTCCAGTAACCTCAGACTTAAATTGTCTCATGTTTGAGTCCAGAAGGAAAAAGAACATCACTCTCAGGGTGTCCTCAGCAAAAAGTCTCAGGATTAGCTTTGTATGGTGTTGATAAAGTCACATGACCGTCCCTGAAGCAATTACAAAGATAAGGAGACAATAATAACCATACCTCAGCCAGAAGTGGGGATGGAATCAGAGCCACCCAAGTTAAGTCATGTGGACTGAAACATAAAGTGGTGGTTCCTCAGGGAAAATCAAGGTGCCGTTATTAATACATGAAAGAAGTGTCTCTACAGTCTCAATCTTGGAGAACCTTAGTGAAACTTCACCTAATTTCAGGTTTTCTTCCCTATGATCACTTTCTATGTAAAACTACCTTAAAGACATAAACTGAATAATGTAAGTCTCAAATGCACTTTTTTCTGCAGAATCATAGGACGGAACTACAAGGGACCTTAAATGCCATCTGGTGTTTGGCCCCATAAGAACACTGGCATACAGAGAGGGAACAGATTTGGATTCATATAGACCTAGTTTCAAATCTCACCCCTTTCCATTTTTTGCTGTGAGATTTTAGGCAAGTTAGTTCATTCTGAGCCCCAGTTTCCTCATCTATAAAATAAAGACAGTAAAACCTTTCCCGTAAGAGTAATATTGAGACAAGAAATATGCACATTGCCAGATATAGTGCCTAATTACTGTATCATTGTCAACCCCACCATCTCCACAGACATGCAAAGCATCATCATTTCACAAAATCATATTGTTACTTAGAATCAAAGATCAAGGTTAGGACCCTGGTCTCCAGATTCTGAATCAGAATAAAATTTCTAGGAATANGTGCCTAATTACTGTATCATTGTCAACCCCACCATCTCCACAGACATGCAAAGCATCATCATTTCACAAAATCATATTGTTACTTAGAATCAAAGATCAAGGTTAGGACCCTGGTCTCCAGATTCTGAATCAGAATAAAATTTCTAGGAATAAAACTTTTTCCCAGGGCTTCCTTGGTGGCTCAGTGGTAAGGAATCCACCTGCCAGTGCAGGAGACACAGATTCAATCCCTGATCCAGGAGGATCCCACATACTGCAGAATAGTTAAGCCATGAACAACAATTATTGAGCCTGTGTTCTAGGACCTGGGAGCCAAAACTATTGAGCCCATGTGCTGCAACTACTGAAGCCCACAAGCTCTAAAACCTATGCCCCACAATAGCAGAAGTTATCGCAATGAGCAGCCCGCACACCACAAATGGAGAGTAGCCCTTGCTTGCCACAACTAGAGAATAGCCCATGCAGCAACAAACACCCAGCACAGCCAAAAACAAATAATTAATTTTTAAAAATTACTAAAAAAATTTCCTCTACTCTCTCATTAAGAAGAATATTTTCCCCTACTATGTCATCAAGTGTGTTAGTTTTGACACAATTCATTTACTCCAATATTGAACCCCAATTATTCATTGGGATTTTATAGATGCACTATATATCAGTTCAGCTCAGTGAGTTCAGTCGCTCAACTGTGTCTGACTCTTTGTGACCCTATGGACTGCTGCACTCCAGGCTTCCCTGACCATCACCAACTCCTGGAGCTCACTCAAACTTATGTCCATCAAGTCGGTGATGCCATCCAACCATCTTATCCCCTGTNCAGTGAGTTCAGTCGCTCAACTGTGTCTGACTCTTTGTGACCCTATGGACTGCTGCACTCCAGGCTTCCCTGACCATCACCAACTCCTGGAGCTCACTCAAACTTATGTCCATCAAGTCGGTGATGCCATCCAACCATCTTATCCCCTGTCGTCTGCTTCTCCTCCGGCCTTCAATTTTTCCCACCATCAGGGTCTTTTCAAATGAGTCAGTTCTTTGCGTCAGGTGGCCAAAGTATTGGAGTTTCAGCTTTACCATCAGTCCTTACAACGAATATTCAAAACTGATTTCTTTAGGATGGACTGGTTGGAGCTCCTTGCAGTCCAAGGGAATCTCAAGAGTCTTCTCCAGCACCACAGTTCAAAAGCATCAATTCTTCAGCACTTAGCTTTCTTTATAGTCCAACTCTCAGTCATCTATACATGACTACTGGAAAAACCGTAGCTTTGACTAGACGGACCTTTGTTGGTAAAGTAATATTAAAAAGAGCTTTTGAATATGCAATCTAGGTTGGTCATAACTTTCCTTCCAAGGAGTAAGCTTCTTTTAATTTCATGGCTGCAGTCACCATCTGCAGTGATTTTGGAGCCCAAGAAAATAAAGTATCTCACTGTTTCCATTGTTTCCCCATATATTTGCCATGAAGTGATGAGACCAGATGTTAGTTTTCTGAATTTTGAGTTTTAAGCCAACTTTCTAACTCTCCTCTTTCACTTTTATCAAAAGGCTCTTCAGTTCCTCTTCGATTTCTACCATAAGGGTGGTGTCATCTGCATATCTGAGGTTATTGATATTTCTCCCAGCAAATTGATTCGAACTTGTGCTTCATCCAGCCTGGCATTTCCCATGATATACTCTGCATATAAGTTAAGTAAGAAAGGTGACAATATACAGCCTTGACGTACTCCTTTCCTGAACTGGAACAAGTTTGTTGTTCCATGTCCAGTTATAACTGTTGTTTTTTGACCTGCATGCAGATTTCTCAATAGACAGATCAGGTGGTCTGGTATTACTATCTCTTTAAGAATTTTCCACATTTACTGTGATCCACATAGTAATCAATAAGCAGAAATAGATGTTTTTCTGGAACTCTCTTGCTTTTTCGATGACCCAACAGATCTTGGCAATTTGATCTCTGGTTCCTCTGCCTTTTCTAAAACCAGCTTGAACATCTGGAATTTAATGGTTCACATACTGTTGAAGCCTGGCTTGGTGAATATTGAGCATTACTTTGCTAGCGTGTGAGATGAGCGGAATTGTGCAGTAGTTTGAGCATTCTTTGGCATTGCCTTTCTTTGGGATTGGAATGAAAACTGACCTTTTCCAGTCCTGTGGCCACTGCTGAGTTTTCCAAATTTTCTGGCCTGTTGAGTGCAGCACTTTCACAGCATCATCTTTCACGATTTGAAATAGCTCAACTGGAATTCCATCACCTTCAATAGCTTTGATCCTAGTAATGCCTCCTAAGGCCCACTAGACTTCACATTCCAGGATGTCTGGCTCTAGTGAGTGATCACACCATCGTGGTTATCTAGGTCATGAAGATCTCTTTTGAATAGTTCTTCCATGTATTCTTTCCACCTCTTCTTAATATCTTCTGCTTCTGTTAGGTCCGTGCCATTTCTATCCTTTATTGTCCCCATCTTTGCATGAAATCTTCCCTTGATATGTCTAATTTTCTTGAAGAGATCTCTAGTCTTTCCCATTCTGTTGTTTTCCTCTATTTCTTTGCATTGATCGCTGAGAAAGGCTTTCTTATCATTTCTTGCTATTCTTTGGAAATCTGCATTCAAATGGGTATATTTTTCCTTTTCTCCTTTGCCTTTCATGTCTTTTCTTTTCTCAGCTATTTGTAAGGCCTCCTCAGACAATGCCTTTTTGCATTTCTTTTTCTTGGGGATGGTCTTCATTCACTGCCTCCTGTACAATGTCACAAACCTCTGTCCATATTTCATCAGGAACTCTATTTATCAGATCTAGTCCCTTAAATCTATTTATCACCTCCACTGTATAATGGATTTGATTTAGGTCATACCTGAATGGTCTAGTGGTTTTCCCTACTTTCTTCAATTTAAGTCCGAATCTGGCAATAAGGAGTTCATGATCTGAGCCACAGTCAGCTCCCAGTCTTGTTTTTGCTGACTGTGTAGAGCTTCTCCATCTTTGGCTGTAAAGAATATAATCAGTTTGATTTCGGTATTGATCATCTGGTGATGTCCATGTGAAGAGTCTTCTCTTGTGTTGTTGGAAGAGGGTGTTAGCTATGACCAGTGCGTTCTCTTGACAAAACTCTATTAGTCTTTGTCCTGCTTCATTGTGTACTCCAAGGCCAAATTTTCCCATTACTTCAGTTATTTCTTGACTTCCTACTTTTTCCAGTCCCTTATAATGAAAAGGACATCTTTTGGGGGTGTTAGTTCTAAAAGGTCTTGTAGGTTTTCATAGAACTGTTCAACTTAAGCTTCTTTGGCATTATTAGTTGGAGCATAGCCTTGGATTACTGTGATATTGAATGGTTTGCCTTGGAAACGAACAGAGATCATTCTGTCGTTTTTGAGATTGCANGCTTTTGTGTAATAAAGTTTTATTAAAGTATAAAGGAGATAGAGAAAGCTTCTGACATAGGCATCAGAAGGGGGCAGAAAGAGTACCCCACTGCTAGTCTTTAGGTAGATGTTATATAGTCACTGCTACTGCTGCTGCTGCTAAGTCACTTCAGTCGTGTCCGACTCTGTGCGACCCCAGAGACAGCAGCCCACCAGACACCCCCGTCCCCGGGATTCTCCAGGCAAGAACACCGGAGTGGGGTGCCATTTCCTTCTCCAGTGCATGAAAGTGGAAATGAAGTCGCTCAGTCGTGTCTGACTCTTAGCGATCCCATGGACTGTAGCCTACCAGGCTCCTCCGTCCATGGGATTTTCCAGGCAAGAGTACTGGAGTGGGTGCCATTGCCTTCTCATATACTCACTAGCAGTCTGTTAATGAAAGAAAGGAATGTCTTAAAACTCAGAATGGCACCAGGCCCCTCAACCATAAGATGCATTTTGGGATAAACTTGGCACCAAATGGTTCATCCTGGGCCATAAAATGATTAACTTGAATCTTGAAGAAGGGCAGATCACCGTACAAATAGTTTCATTTACATCGATTCGAGGGACAATATCTGAGTATAACATACTGGTTTGTCAAGTAGGTTCTGAGCCAAAAGGCGAACTGACTTGAAGACAGAGTTTGGAGTAAATGCATAGTACATTAGCATAGCTTAAGACAAACATTTCCATAAGAAAAAGGCATTGGTTTTCTCTAGGTTTGAGAATAGTTAACTTCAGATGAAACCAGGTGTCATTATGACAACACAGTATTTTAAGAGAAACCTCCTTTTAAATTTGTATAGAGAAGGAAAAAATATTGCTAGTTTGTTTCCTCCTGCCGCTTAAGAGAGATAAAAATGTCTGACACTTGCAGGCTATTTCCTCCTTTTGGAGACCCCTGGCCTTCCTGACTGTTACCCTCTCATTCCCTGAATTGTGACCAAAATTGGGGGAAATAAACTCACTCCAGACAGTGTTGGGGAAAATGTCAAGAAGAATTTACCTGATTAAAGCAGAGCAATATCAGAAAGAGGAAGACAGAGACAGAGAGACAGAGAATGAGAGTCTAAAAGAAAAACATGACTGGGGCTTACCTGGTGGTCCAGTGGCTAAGACTCCACTCTCCCAACGCAGGGGGCCAAGGCTTGATCCCTGGCCAGGGAATTAGATCCCACATGCCACAACTAAGACCCAGTACAGCCAAATAAACAAATAAAAATAAATATTTGTATAAAAAAAGAAAAACATGACATAAGAAATATAAAATATTTGTATTATAAGCACTTATAAATTTATAGTATAATGTATTATATAATATATAAATTTAATTTTAAAATTTATAGATGAACAGCATGCTACTGGCAAAGGGATGTATTAATATATATATAGAATTGAGAGTCCAGAAATAATCTCCTCATATTTATAGTGATTTGATTTTTGACAAAGGTATAAAGATAATTTTGTGGAAAAAGAATAATCCCTTCAGAACATGATGATGGATTAAATGAATATTTTAAATGAATGCATATAAAATAGTGAATTTGGCCTCTAAACCATAGTCAAAAATTAACTCAGATGAAAGATCTCAAATCAAGAGTTAAAGTGATAAAAGCTTAGAAGAAAACAAAGGTGCAGATAAATGGCCATGATCTTGGACTAGGCAACAATATCTTAGGACAACAAAAATACAAGCAACTAAAGAAAAAATAATTAAGCTGAACTTCATCAAAATGAAAAACTTTCGTGCTTCAAAGGACAACATGAAGAAAGTGAAAACAACCTACAGAATGGTTGAAACATTTTGCAAATCAAATATCCGATAAGAAACTTGTAAAGTATAAAGTATTATTGTTCAATAACACAAAGATATAATGCAGTTTTAAAATAGGCAAAGTAACTGAATAAACATTTCTCCAAAGAAGATATATAAAGAGCCAATAAGTACATGACAATAGCTCAACATTATTATCATTATTAGCTATCAGGAAAATGCAAATCAAAAACACAAGATACCACTTCACAACTACAATGAGAATAATAAAAAAAGATGAAGAACAAGTATGAATCTGTGGGAAAATTGAAACCCTCACATATTATAGTGGAAAAGTATAATTGTACAGCAGCTTTGGAAAACAACATTTGGCATTCCTCAAAAGTTAAACAAACAAACAAAGTTAAAAATAGACTTACCATATGAGCAGGCCATTTCACTCCCAGATAGATGCCCAAGAGATACAAAAATATATGTCCACACAAATACTTATACACAAATGTTCATAACATCATAATTCATAATGACCAAAAAGTGAAGACAATCCAAATGTCCATCAGCTGATGAGTGAATAAATAAAATATAGTATGTTCTTATTGTTCAGTCACCTGGTCGTGTCCGACTCTCTGCAACCCCATGGACTGCAGCACACTAGGCCTCTCTGTCCCTCACCATCGCCCAAAGTTTTCCCAAATTCATGTCCATTGCATTGGTGATGCCATCCAGGTATCTCATCCTCTAACACTCTCTTCTCCTGCCCTCACTCTTTCCCAGCATCAGGGACTTTCCCAATGAGTCAGCTGTTTGCATCAGGTGACCAAAATACTGGAGCTTTGGCTTCAGTATCAGTCCATCCAACAAGTATTCAGGGTTGATTTCCCTTAAGATTGATTAGTTTGATCTTCTTGCTGCCCAAGGGACTTTCAGGAGTCTTCTCCAGCACCACAATTCAAAGGCATTAATTCTTTAGCATACTGTCTTCTTTATGGTCCAGCTCTCACAACCATATGTGACCACTGGGAAAATCATAGCTTAACTATATGGACCTTTGTCGGCAGAGTAATGTTTCTGCTTTTCAACACAAGGTCTAGGTTTGTCATAGCTTTCCTGCCAAGAAGCAATCATCTTCTGATTTCATGGCTGCAGTCACCATCCGCAGTGATTTCAGAGCCCAAGAACAGGAAATCTATCACTACTTCCACCTTTCCCCCTTCTATTTGCCACAAAGTAATGAGGCTGGATGCCATGATCTTAGTTTTTTTAATACTTACTTTTAAGCTGGCTCTTTCACTATCCTCCTTCACCATCATGAAGAGGCTCTTTAGTTCCTCTTCACTTTCAGCCATTCAAGTGGTATCATCCACATGTCTGAGGTTGTTGATGTTTCTCCCACTTATCTTGACTCCAGCTTGTAACTCATCCAGGCCAGCATTTCTCATGATGTGCTGCTCAGTGTTTAGGTTAAACAAGCAGGGTGACAGCAGACAGCCCTGTCATACTCCTTTCTCAATCTTGAACCAATCAGTTGTTACATACAGGGTTCAAACTGTTGCTTCTTGACCCGCATACAGGTTCCTCAGGAGACAGTTGAGATGGTCTAGTATTCCCATCTCTTTAAGAACTTTTCACAGCTCTTAAAGAGATGAGACACACCCACAACGGAGCATCGTTTACACTTAGGCCCAGCCACTTCATTCTTTCTGGGGTTATTAGTAGTTCTCCTCCACTCTTCCCCAGTAGCATATTGGACACCTTCGTACCCAGGGGACTCATCTTTCGGTGTCATATCTTTTTGTCGTTTTATACAGTTCATGAGGTTCTCACAGCAAGTATACTGGGGTGGTTTGCCATTCCCTCCTCCGGTGGATCACATTTTGTCAGAACTCTCCATTATGACCCATCTGTCTTGGGTGGCCTTACATGGCATGGCTCATAGCTTCACTGAGTTATGCAAGCCCCTTCACCATGACAAGGCAGTGATCCATGGAGAGGAAAATACAGTATATCCATACAATTAAATATTATTCAACAATAAAAAGAAATGAAGTAATAATGCATACTACAACATGCATGAATCTTAAAAACATTCTGATGAGTGAAAGAAGCCAATCACATAAGAGTATCTATTGGATGATTTCATTAATATGAAAAGTCCATAGAAACAAAAAGTATATTAGTGGTTGCCTTGGGGGCAAGCAGGCTGGTGAGAGATGGGAAGAGGATTTGGAAAGTGACAACTAAGAGGTATGAGGTTTCTTTTTGGTGTAATGAAATGTTCTAAAATTGATTATGGTAATAACTGTATAACTCTGTGAATATTAATATATTCATACATACATGTATATTTAGTAAATCATTGAATTATACAATTTAAGTGGGTGAATTATAGCATATGTGAATTATATCTTAATCTATCATTTTAAAGTTTATAAATGAAGTGTTAAAACCATAGAATCCAAGAAAAAGAGGAATTGAAAAACCAAAGAAACAAATAGAGAACTAAACAGTATTAGTAATGATCTGATAAATTAGGACCAGCAAGGGATAAAACATATAAATCTAGACATCTAACAAATGGGTTAGAGGAAAGGTTTGAGACAACTATACTTGCTATTGAAGACAGTCTAAGAATATGATTGATATGGAGACCTTACAGTGCTAATTCCTTGAGTAGGTACCCCAATAAATAATGTAGTCAATATATATGAAGAAACAAATGTAGAAATTTTTCCTAAAATGAAGAAGTATTTCTGTAAGTTTTAAGAGTATTCTGTGTTCTAAGAAAAACTGATACAGAATAATTGATTTTAAAAATCTGATTAAATTATTGGACTTCCAGGATAAAAGAGATTCCATCAGGCATCCAGATAGAAAAGAAAAATCAGTGAAAGTGGAAATATCTGATGGGCCTCAAACTTCTACACAGCAAGCTAGACTGAAAGAAACACTGAAACAATGGTCTGCAAAACTCTAAGGGGAAAAAAATGTGACATTAGAATACTACTCTCAGCCAAATCACTTTTTCAAATACAGAGTGGCAGACATTATCAAACATGCAAGATCTGAGAGATCTGAGCCCTCTTAAGTCCCTTCTTGGAAATAAAAAATTAAATCAGCCAACTAATCAATCAAGATAAAGAACTGAAGTAGTCTTGTGTTAAAAGACCCAAGTTTGACTGTTGAACCTATTTAAATAGAGATCTAAGACTAAGATATGGAGGAATTATACTTGCAAAACAAAATGTCAGTGTTATAATCCTTGAAAAAGTAAAAGACACTTGCTCCTTGGAAGGAAAGCTGTGACAACCTACCCAGTGTATTAAAAAGCAGAGACATCACTTTGCCAACAAAGGTCCATATTGTCAAAGTTGTGGTTTTTCCAGTAGTCATGTACAGATGTGAGTTGGACCATAAAGAAGGTTGAATGCCAAAGAATTGATGCTTTTGAATTGTGGTGCTTGAGAAGACTCTTGAGAGTCCCTTGGACTGCAAGATCAAACCAGTCAATCCTAAAGGAAATCAACCTTGAATAATTCCTTTGGAAGGACTTATGCTGAAAGTATTGAAGCTGAAGCTCCAATACTTTGGCCACCTGATGTGAACAGCTGGTTCATTGGAAAAAGATCTTGATGCTGGGATAGATTGAAGGCAAAAGGAGAAGGGAGTTGCAGAGGATGAGATGGTTAGATAGAATCACTAACTCAATAAACATGAGTCTGAGCAAACTCTGGGAGACAGTAATGGACAGAGGAGCCTGGTGTGTTGCATTCCATGGGATCATAAAGAGTTGGACATGACTTAGTGACTGAGCAGCAACAGTATCATCAAGAACAACAAAGAGAACCAAAGGAGAGGAAATGGAAGAATGAGAGTTTATCACATCATAGTTCATAAAGGAATCAATAAAATTGATCTAACATTGAGTCACATGTATTTTCAAATGAAATGTGACATCAGGATTTGCTTCAAAATATTCTAGTCTGAGAAAGAAGGAAGAAAGAAAAGGGAGGAAGTGAGAAGGGAAGGAAAATGAATATGATGGTTGTTGATGTTGTAGAAATGCATGAAACAGTTGCAAAATGTTGAAGATTATGGAAGCTAGATAATGGGTACATGGCAGTTTATTATACTATCCTCCTTTTTTTGTTGTCAGCTACATACTGGCACTTACCAGCTACCTCTACAAGGAATAAATCACATGCTGCTGTTTCTGCTGATTTTAAACACCCCCAAAAGGAATTCAGGGTGGAGAGCAGAAATGAGGTACTCTGAGCTCTGGGAAAAACTAGCAGAATGGTTCTTCAGATAGATATTTTCAGGAGCCAACTTTATGAGCCCAATTCTTGCATTTCCTCATATCTAGAAAAACACTAAAATCCTTCATAGTGATGACTGCTCCTCATGACTAGCAGATACATTCTGCAAAAAATAAAGTGCTTGATTGCATGTACTCCCCCTTCACCAAAATCACATATATACTGACCTTACCCCCAACCTCTTTGGAGCAATTTCTAAGGGCTATATGAAATGCTGTTTCCCGTTCTATAGTCCTCATTTTGCCCCAAATAAAATGTAACTTGCAATTCTCATATTGTACATTTTTTCAGGTCAGCATTGTGTATTTTAAAATTTTTTCACAATGAAAAGTTAAAATATAATAGCAAAGTTGAATTAAATTATTTTTAAAATTATAATGACTTTAAGCCCTAATGGCTGAAAATTTTGTTGTTATTGTTGTTAAGAAGCATCTCCTGCTAAGGGGGTAGCTATTAAAAGTTTTCATCACAGGAAAAAAAATTTTTTTTTTTAGATTGGAGTGTTTCAGCCCTCTAACTCAAGACTCTCTCTCTCTCTCTCTCTCTCTCTCTCACACACACACACACACACACACACACACAGCCTACAACCACCAATGCTGTCCTCTTTGGGTCAATTATAGATGAGTCCTGTGGAGAGAGAAGCAAGTCACTGCTGGGCTGGCTAGGCAATGGAACTTGCAAGCCTCTCATGCCCAGTACTCCTGTGAATCACACAGCCCAACACTTGTCTCACTGAATCCTGGGTATTTCCCCCATGTCCTCTTCAGGTTTTTCTCACATTAAAAAAAAATATATATATATATATATATAAAATTCAGCAAGCTTTGCAACCAGTATCTCATATACTCCGCATAGCATTCTCTAGATGAGGAAATTGTATATCAGAAAGGGTGTCACTCATCCGGGGCCCCACGGTGAGTCAGTGAGGAATGGTTGGATGAGAAGCCAGGTCCTTCCCTGACACTCTTCTTATTCCCACTTCTCATCTTGAAGTGCAACAAAGAAAAAGACTTTTCTAACAATTACAGAGGCAGGGCTTAATTGGGGAAAAGGACCATAGGAACTTTGTGTTACTTTTGTGAGGGAAGCAGGGAGTGATCTTGGATGAGTATTGTGATTGTATTTGGAAGAACAGGTGGAATGAGAAAGTGATTCAGAATCACCACTGTGTATTGACCAGAGGCCAGAGACCAGGGGCCTTGATGCTGCCTGCCTATCCTCTCACACCAAGAGGATCCGGAGGGCAGCAGTTCAGTTGTTCTTACCTTACGCAATAGATACTGAGGGCCTACAATGTGCTTGCTTCATGTCTGCTCAGGCATTTGTTCAATAAGCACCTACTTTGTACTTTTTACTAATTACCTACTATGTACTTCCCTGGTAGCTCAGATGGTTAAAAAATTTGCCTGCAATGCAGGAGACCTGGATTCAATACCTGGGTTGGGAAGATTCCCTGGATAAGGAATTGACTACCCACTCCAGTATTCTTGCCTGGAGAATTCAGTGGACAGAAGAGCCTGGTGGGCTATAGTTGATGGAGTCGAAAGAGTCAGACATGACTGAGCGACTAACACATAGTTCTAGGTACTGTGCTAGTTGTTGGGGATACAACAGTGAACAAAAAAGATACAATCCCCTTGCTCTCACAGAGCTCACATTCTGGTTGAGGAAGACAATCAATAAATAAGTAGGCTCATAGAATAAGATAATTGAAGATATACTAAGTGCAAGGATGGAAAAACACTGGCATGTTAATGGAGACCCTCAGGGGCTCTACCTGAAGTGTTCAGGGAAGGTCTCCCAGAGGAGGTGACATCTGAGCTGAGATCTGAAAGGTAAGGAACAAGCCAGGTAGAAAGCAGGGGGAAGAGCTGCCAGGTATAAAGAAAAGCTGATGCAAACAAAGCCCTGAGGTGAGAGTGCATGTGGTATGTTTGAAGATCAGAAAGAAGATGCTGCAGTAAAGTGGGTGAGTAGCCTGCTTCACACAATGTATATTAAGGGGACATTGGAAAGTCAGCAGGAGAACATACAGAGCAGGTTATCTGCAGTCCACACTGAGGAAGCCCCTGAAAATGCCCATAGATTCCATGACTTACCCAAGGTCACAAGATGAGCAAGGGGCACATGTTGCCCCATAATTTTTACTTTACTACTGCTACCTGGTGTTGGAGCATAGGCCTCCAAACCTGGGGAGCCAGGGGTTTGAGTCTTAGGAGGCCCCAGAGACTCAACAGCTCCTTCAGTATTGCCCAGTAGAAGGCACTGCTCTTCCTCCGTGACTTCTGGGACCAGGTTCACACAAATGTCCCCAGACGGGGGAGTCCCTGCTGGACTCTGCAGACACTCAGGTCTGCAGCACAAAGGCATCTCCAGGTCTGTGACCCCAGCTTGACCTTGAGCTGCTCCACCTCTGCAAATCCAAGTTCAATCGTCCTGACTTCTCACAAACTACCTTCTAGCCCTGTAACTTTCCAGCTCTGCTACAACTAGCTTCTGCCCCCTCCTTCCTGCTGTCTCCTTAATTACCAGTCCCTCCAGTCCACCCCTCCAGCTCAGTCCCCAAGGCCCACCTGTTCCACATTTTTCTTTCAGCAGCACCTTCTTTCCCTCTCTCCCTTTTCCTCCTGCCACACAAACCTAGCAAAACCCCAACCTTGGATCAATACACCACCTCTCTTTTTCTCTCCACTTATACTCCAGAGCTGTTTAACAGGAAAAAGTCATATTAAGCAGAAGGCTTAATATGACTTTCATGGTCTCCAGCCTCAGCTTGGGGAATCAGAAAGACCACAGACTTTGGACTCAAACAGATTTGTTTTGGAACATAAATACAAAACTTATCAACAAAATACTAGCAAATTGAATCCAACAATACCTTAAAATGCTTATATGCCACAATCAAATAGGATTTAACAATTTCCACAAACCAATGTGAAACACCACATTAAACTGAAGAATGAAAAGCATATGATCATCTCAATAGATGCAGAAAAAAAATGCTTCTGATAAAAATCAACATCCATTTATGATTAAAAACTCTTCAGAAAGTGGACATACAGGGGACATGCTTCACATAATAAAATAATATGAGACAGACCCATAGCTAACATCACATTCAATGATGAAATTTCCTCTAAGATCAGAAACAAGACAAAGATGCCTTCTTTTGCCACTTCTATTCAACATCATTTTTTAAGCCCCAGTCACAGTAATCAGAAAAGAAAAATAAATAAAAGGAATCCAGATTAGAAAAGAGGAAGTAAAAAAAAATCCTAAAGTTACCACAAAACTACTAGAGCTCATCAAAAAATTTGGCAAAGTTGCAGGAGACAAAGTTAATATACAGAATTCTGTTGTATTTCTATATATTAACAATGAAATATCAGAAAGAATTTAAAGAAACAAACTCGTTTACCATTGCATGAAAAAGAATAAAATACCTAGGAATAAACTTAACTAAGAAGCCAAAATACTCATACTGTGAAAGCTATAAGACACCAATGAAAAAAAGTGAAGACAACACAAACAGATGGAAAGGTATACCATGTGCCTAGATTGGGAAAATCAACATTGTTAAAACACTACCCAAGGCAATCTACAGATTTATGCAGTCCCTATCAAATTACCAATGACGTTTTTCACAGAACTAGAACAAGTAATCTTAAATTTTATATGGAACCATAAAAGACCCAGAATCACCAAAGCAATCCTGAGAACAAAGAACAAAGCTGGAGGCTTCATGCTCCCTGAGCTTAGACTATACCACAAAACTGCAGTAACCAAAACAGTATGGTACTGGCACAAAAACAGACATATAGATCAATGGAACAGGATGGAGAGCCCCAAAATAAACCCATGCACTTATGGTCAATTAACCTACAACAAAAAGAGGCAAGACTATACTATGGACAAAAGACAGTCTCTTCAATAAATGGTGCTGGAGAAACTGGAGAACTACATGTAAAAGGATGAAATTGTAACATTCTCTAACACCATATACAAAAATAAACTCAAAATTGATTAAAGACCTAAATGTAAGAGTGGATACTATAAAACTCCTAGAAGAAAACACAAGCAGAACACTCAACAGGAATCGCAGCAATACTTTTTTAGATTCATCTCCTAGAAGAATGGAAACAAAAGCAAAACTAAAATGGGACAAAAGCAAACTAAACAAAAGCAAAACCAAACCAAAATGGGACCTAATTAAACTTAAAAGCTGTTGCACACCTAAGGAAACCATAAACAAAACAAAAAGACAACCTACAGTTTGAGAGAAAGTATTTGCAAAAAAATGCAATTGATAAGGGATTAATTTCCAAAATATAAAAACAGCTCATACAGCTTAATATCAGGAAAAAAAAAAAAAAAACAACAGGCAGAAGACGTGTTTCCAAAGACATACAGATGGTCAACAGGCACATAAAAAGATACTCAATATCACTAATTAAAGAAATTAAAAACTACAATGAGGTATCACTTCACACCAGTCAGAATGACATTCTCAAAAAGTCTACAGATAACATGCTAGAGAGGGTGTGAAAGAAAAATTAACCTTCCCACACTTTTGATGGGAATGTGAATTGGGGCAGCAACTACAGAGAACAGCATGGAGGTTTCTGAAAACCCTAAGAATAGAGTTACCATATGACCCAGCAGCCCCACTCCTGGACATATTTCTAGAGAAACTCAAAAACATACATGTACCCCAATGATTATCGCTGCACTATTTACAAAACAGACAAGACATGGAAGCAACCTATTAATAAATGTTCATCAATAGATGAATAAAGAAAATGTGATACATATACACACACACACACACACACATACATACATACAATGGAAATCTACTCAGTCAGAGAAAAGAATGAAATGCCATTTACTGCAACATGGGTGGACCTAGAGACTATCATATTAAGTGAATTCAGACAGAGAAAGACAAATATCATATGATATCACTTATATGTGGAATTTTTTTAAATGATACAAATGAATTTATTTGTAAAAAAGAAATAGACTCACAGATGTAGAAAACTAATATATGGTTACCAAAGGGGAAATGGGTAAAGAGGGATAAATTGGGAGCTTGGGATTAATGTATATACACTACTATAAATAAAAATAGATGAGAACAAGGGCCCACTATATAGGACAGGGAACTATGTTCAATGTCTCATAAAAATATACAATGGAAAAGAATCTGAAAATTATATATTTATATGCTATAGAGAGAGAGCTATATATAGCTCTATTTATATACATATATGTATATAGTTATATATGTATATAACAATCATTTCGCTGTACACTTGAAACTAACACAGCTTTAGTCTGCGGCCATACCACCCTAAAAGCACCCAATGTCCTCTGAAACTAACACAACTTTATGAATCAACTATGCTTGTTTTAAAAAAGTTTTCCTCACAAGGAAAAAAATTCTAACTATGTATGATGATGGATTTTCTAAGAATAGGATCAGTTATTTTATATTTATTTATTTTTGGCCTTGCAGGGTCTTTGTTGTCTTGCCTGGGTATTTCGTTGCCATGTGCCAGCTTTCTCTAGTTGTGGCAAACAGGGGCTAGTCTTCATTGCAGTGCATAAGCTTCTCATTGTAGTGGCTTCTCTTGGTGCAGAGCATAGGTCCTACCGTGCACGGGCTTCAGTAGTTGCGGCTCGTGGGCTCTAGAGCTCAGGCTCAGGAGTTGTGGTGCACAGGACTGGTTGCTCTGTCGTAGGTGGGATATTCCCGGACCAGGAATCGAACCAGTGTCCCTGCACTGGCAGGTGAATTCTTAACCTCTGGATCACCAGGGAAATCCCTGGATGATTTAATATTATATGCATTATATATTAATACATACAACCTTTATTATAGTCATTTTATAAAGTGATCATTTCACTATATGTAAAAATTGAATCATTACATTTTATACCTGAAACAAATATAGTCTTTGTCAATTGTACCTCAACTGAAAAAAAAGAAACCACTTTTAGAAACCAGTATCTCCTGTCGTGAATGATGATTATCTGAAGTTCAGAAGGTCCTTCAGTTTCACTTTAGTCTCCTAGTTTAAATAAAATTAGATTTAATATTTTTATTTTTCAATAGTATGATATATAAAAATATATATTCTATTTTATTGTGTTACATTATATTAATATAATTCATATATATTTGTGTATATATCTATATGATATTAAATGATCCTATCCTAATAAAATTCTTTCTTTTAGGTACCTATACTTCCACCTTCAATATGTTTGTATGCCTCAAGAGAGAAAGGATTGCTGTTGAAAGTAATCTCTGATTGTGAGATTTGGAGCCATTTGTTTTCTCTCTTTTTTGTTCTTTTCAATAATTCCTGTTTTTATATATATATATATTATATATTATTTATATTATCATTATTGTATAATCAACACCTATTATTTTAATATATATAATAAAGCCATCATTCTTTAAAAGATATTTTTCTAGTTTATACAGTTACCAATACTGATAGTCATACATTTCAGATGCCTACGGCTGACGTGGTTAAATATCTCAAATATGAAATGTAAACCTCTGATGTGCTAATAACTTGTTCTATTTCTTTGGGTCCAGGAAGCATCTATGATTTTTATTTCCTCAAGCAAGCTGGTGGACATTGGTACACATGGACAGAGTATATCACCAAAGAGGAGGAAAATATCTCCGCAAATGCAAAGGTAAAAGAGAGTTATTGGTCATAGAACCTCAGTAATGACCTGATATTCAGCAAAATGGAAATATTAACATCAGATCTGGGTTAAAGAACTTACTTTAGAAAAAGTGAAAGAATTTACTTTAGAATTGAATTGAGCCTTCAAAAACATGGACTTTAGAATCAGAGAGTCCCAGATTTCTTATTCAGCCTTCACCCTGTCTGTCTCAGTTTACTCAACTACACAATAGAAGAAAAAAATATCTAAAGAATGGTTGTAAAGATTGAAGACATTATACATGAATTTGTGGCATTCACATTGTGCTAGATCATACTGTTGCTATTCTAATTACTGTCAGCATGAACGATGCCAGGTGGTCATCAGTCCCCCTCTCAGATATCTCAGCCAAAAAGATCCTTGCCGTTTCTTTAAAATCCCCAGAGAAAGATTTCTTTAATCAGAATTCTCAGAAAAATGGATACTGATTAATAGATTCTCTGGTTAGCAGAAGATTCACTTACAACTCCTACTCATTTTCTTGTGGAAATTTTTTCCAGATATGCACTTTCATGCCTCTACTTGCAGTATCTGGTGGACAAAATTTATCTTTCTTGGGGTAATTGTAGTTTCTTCAGGCCCTAGGTAGAGTAGTAGATGGTGGATGGAAATGTGGAAATATTGGAAACAAAATCAGACACCAGACAGGACCACAGCTGCTTGTGAAAAGGGTGCCTCAGGCAGGAGTGAATGTGTGATGAGTTCAGGACTCACATGGAGACTGAAAAGACTGTAAAGAACCCCTCAGCACTGAGGTTCTAAACTTTCATTCTCCTTAAAAGAGCTTCATCACCTGAGCTCCAGGGGTTTGAAATCTTGCTAGATTCGTACAAATGAGTCAAATGAAAAAAATATGTTAGTTATGCTGGGAATTTTTCACTTGTCAAGAAACTGTTCTAGCCCCTGAAAATAAAAATCTATGAAATCCAACTTGCTTTAAATTCCCAGTCTTGATACTTGGTTTAGAATTCAGTATCACTTATGTGACTTTGGCCAAGTTGGCCATCCTCCAGTCTCAATTTTTTCATCTGAAAAAGTGAGCTAATAACACAGCTGGCTCACAGGCAAAACATCCGTAGCTCAATACCTGTTAATTCTCTTCCTTGCCACTTCAATTTCTTTGTTCTATCTGCTCCTTTTACATTGATCAATTATTAATCAAAATAAGTCAAGCTGAGTCTAACAGTATACACATAGCTACCACACTGCACAGTCCCTGTTGGTGCCATTTGCATTATGGTCTACTTTTGCTTTAGGGGCATCATTTACATAAACCATAGTGTGGGTGGTGCTCCCTAGAGTTGCACAGCACAGTGGCTCCATGTTCACTAGCCTCTTCCAGTCTAGACGTATAAGTAGACTTCAGCATATGATTTAGATCTTACTACCCCTTCCTCTGTGGCTACACTCCTGGCTCGGTGGTAAAGAATTTGCCTGCCAATGCAGGAGACGCAGGTTCAGTCCCTGGGTTGGGAAGATACCCTGAAGAAAGAA
This sequence comes from Neotragus pygmaeus, assembly GCA_006410875.1. Classification (NCBI taxonomy): domain Eukaryota; kingdom Metazoa; phylum Chordata; class Mammalia; order Artiodactyla; family Bovidae; genus Neotragus; species Neotragus pygmaeus. The sequence continues at coordinate 375,747 of SJYV01028241.1, read as the reverse complement.
ATGGTAACCCACTCCAGTACTCCTGCCTGGGAAATCCCATGGGCAGAGGAGCCTAGAAGGCTAAAGTCCATGAGGTCACAAAAGAACTGGATGCAATTTGGTGACTAAACAACAGCAAACCCCTTCCTCTACCCATCATTGGAGCGACCAAAAGCAGCCAGATGGTTGATGATAGGGTTCAAGCTCAGAAAAGCCAATCTAAAGCAAGGTTTTCTACTCAAAGTAATAGAGATTCTAGGAATCCAAGACCAAGCCTTTAGAGCCCAATTGGAGTCTGAATACCAGGAAGAATGTTGCAACTTCCATATTGCTAAAGGGATTAATAGGAGGAACCAAGAATATGAGCCTTAGGAAAAGGAGACTAGGAATAAGCACAAGGAATGGGGGTCAAGGGTCATACCTAACCCTTCTTGGACAGGCAGTATAGATGGCATATGGGAGGTGGACCTTTCCTAGGGCAAGGCAGACAGCTTGGCTCAAAGAAAAGGTCTCAGAGGGCAGCAGCTGTAGACCCAGCCTTACTATAATTGGTGTTTATAATATGACATTTCAGTAGTTAATAATACAGTCCTTGGAATCAGACAAGCTGGGATTAAAATCCCAGCATTTCCATTTCCTTGCTGTGTTGGTGAGCTCTGGATCTGTTTCCTCATCTCTAAAACAGGGACAATAGACAGTTATTGTCTATATTTACATACAAGATCTCATTTAACCCTCAAAACAGCTCAGTGAACTAGATTCCATTTTTATCCCCATTTCACAGATGAAGAAACTAGGCTGCTAGAGAGGTAAAATACTCAAAATTACAAAGATAAATAAGAGACAGAGCTGAATGGATAGTAAGGATAAAACTCAAGTCTCTTGAAAACCAAGACCCAATCTCCTGGTCTCAGTATCAAGACTCACCATGTCTTTGTGGCACAGGTCTCAGAACTCATCATCCCCACCATGGAGACAGCCCGACAGTCCTTCTTCTTGAAAACCTACCTGGACCATGAGATTCCAGTGCTGTTCGTAGGACCCACGGGCACAGGCAAATCAGTCATCACCAACAACTTCCTTCTTCGCCTTCCCAAAAATACATATCTGCCCAACTGCATCAATTTCTCTGCCAGAACTTCAGCCAATCAGACGCAGGATATCATCATGTCCAAGCTGGATCGCCGGCGGAAAGGCCTTTTTGGGCCTCCTATAGGGAAGAAAGCAGTGGTATTTGTGGGTAAGGCACTGGCCTGGATCTGGACACACCAAATTCTTCTATTTTAAGTTGCAGCAAAACAGAATCTCCCTTTGTAGGACTGCTGTATATTCATTTTACTGTCTATGGGAGATAAAATATTTCTGGTTAACATGATTCCACATTCCTTCCCTCCCCTCCTATTTTCTTTCCTTCTTTTCTTTCATCTTTCCATCCCTTCTTCTCTCCTTCCCTCCCTTTCTTGCTTCTTTCATTTCTTGTTCCTTGTCCTTTCCTTCATTCATTTCCAAGTGCTTTTAACTATGTACTATATGCCAAATTTTCCGTGTTGAGGCATGGTCCAGGCCTTTTTGCCTGAGGGAGGATCCCACTTTCTCCTGGGATGAAGTTGAGCCCGTGGATCAGGCCAAGTTACTTTGTAGTGACAGCAGTTAGGTTCAGAAGGGGATTGTAGTGTTTCCTGTCTTGTGTCTCCAGAAGCAACTCACACACTGTGATAAGCTTCTATTCCATTAAGTGCCAGATAAATATGTTATCAGTGTATGAAGAAATCTAATAGTTGCCAAATAAGCACATTGAATTTTTCCAGAATTCCATGTTTACAAAGCACTTCCTCATTTATTTTTTTTGAGCCTCACAACCCCTTGAGTTTATTGGCCATCATGATCACTTTGTTGTTGTTGTTATTCAGTTGCTAAGTCATGTTCAACTCTTTGCGACCCCATAACTGCAGCAAGCCAGGCTTCCCTGTCCTCATTGTTTCCCAGAGTTTGCTCAAGTTCTCGTTCATTCAGTCGATGATGCTTTCTACCCATCTCATCCTCTGCCACCCACTTCTTTTGCCTTCAGTGTTCCCCAGCATCAGGGTCTTTTCCAATGAGTTGGCTCTTTGCATCAGATGGCCAAAGTATTAGAGCTTCACTTTCAGCATCAGTCTTTCCAATGAATATTCAGGGTTGATTTCCTTTAGGACTGACTGGTTTGATTTCCTTCCAGTCCAAGGGACTCTCAAGAGTCTTCTCCAGAACCACAATTTGAAAGCATCAATCTTCCCATGCTCAACCTTTTTTATGGTCCATCTCTCACATCCATACACAACTACTGGAAAAGCCATAGCCTTGACTATATGGATTTTGTCAGCAAAGTGAAGTCTTTGCTTTTTAATACACTGTCTAGGTTTATCACAGCTTTCCCTCCAAGGAGCAAGCATCTTTTAATTTCATGGCTGCAGTAACCGTCCACAGTGATTTTGGAGCCCAAGAAAGGAAAATCCGTCACTGCTTCTACTTTTTCCCCTTCTATTTGCCATGAAGTGATGGGACTGGGTGCCGTGATCTTGGTATTCTGAATGTTGGGTTTTAAGCTGGCTTTTTCACTTTCCTCTTTTGATCTCATCAAGAGGCTCTTGACTGCTCTTCATTTTCTTCCATTAGAGTGGTATCATTTGCATATTTGAGGTTGTTGATATTGCTCATGACAACCTTGATTCCAGCTTGTGACTCATCCAGTTTGGCATTTCACATGATGTACTCTACATATAAGTTAAATAAACAAGGTAACAATATACAGCCTTGTCATACTGTTTTCCCAATTTTGAACCATAAAATTTGAAGCAATTTTGAACCAGTAATTTGTTCCATGTAAGGTCCTAACTGTTGCTTCCTGATCTCCATGCAAGTTTCTCAGGACACATGTAGTAAGGTGGTCTGGTATTCCCATCTCTTTAAGAATTTTCCACAGTTTGTTGTGATCCACACAGTGAAAGGTTTCCTCGTAGTCACTGAAGCAGCAGTTTTTCTGGAATTCCCTTGCTTTCTCTATGATCCGACAAATGTTGGCAATTTGATTTCTGGCTCCTCCGCCTTTTCTAAATTCAGCCTGTAAATCTGGAAGTTCTTAGTATATGTACTGCTGAAGCCTAGCTTGAAGGATTTTAAGTAACTTTACTAACATAGGAAAATGAGCACAATTGTCTGTTAGTTTGAACATTCTTTCTTTCTTTATTTATTTTTTTGGCACAGCCCTTCTTTGGGATTGGAATGAAAACTGACTTTTTTTTTAAAAATCTGCTTTACTAGTCAATTAAATGAGGCTCTGAAGGTTAAATTCCCTGTTCAGGGTCAAACGTCTAGAAAATTCTGGAGTCACAAGACAAAACCAGGTTTATTGGTGCCAAATACATTATGTTTTCTACTCTCTTACTGCTAATTCATAGATTTCTCATTTAGTAATTCCCTGCTCTTCTGAATTATCTCATGTTCTGTCTTTAAAATTAAGGTATTAATAGTAAATGTTGCATGTATTTATATCCTTGCCAATTAACAACAGCTCCTTAAAGGCAGGGATCATATTTTCTTTTCCCTTTCTTGTCCTCCCTCCCTCCTTTGTCCTTTCCTCTCATCTGTTCTCCCTTCCTATTTTTATGGTATATCCAAAAGCAATTTAAGCTTTGCAATCAAACAGACCTACATCCAAATCTCACTTTTTAACCCTAAGTATATTATTCCATTACCTTCAGTTCCTCACCTCTAACATAAAGGTAATACTATCTTCCTTATAAAGTCAGTAGATGAGATAATATGTATAAAATTCCTAAAATGTTACATGACANTAAGCTGGCTTTTTCACTTTCCTCTTTTGATCTCATCAAGAGGCTCTTGACTGCTCTTCATTTTCTTCCATTAGAGTGGTATCATTTGCATATTTGAGGTTGTTGATATTGCTCATGACAACCTTGATTCCAGCTTGTGACTCATCCAGTTTGGCATTTCACATGATGTACTCTACATATAAGTTAAATAAACAAGGTAACAATATACAGCCTTGTCATACTGTTTTCCCAATTTTGAACCATAAAATTTGAAGCAATTTTGAACCAGTAATTTGTTCCATGTAAGGTCCTAACTGTTGCTTCCTGATCTCCATGCAAGTTTCTCAGGACACATGTAGTAAGGTGGTCTGGTATTCCCATCTCTTTAAGAATTTTCCACAGTTTGTTGTGATCCACACAGTGAAAGGTTTCCTCGTAGTCACTGAAGCAGCAGTTTTTCTGGAATTCCCTTGCTTTCTCTATGATCCGACAAATGTTGGCAATTTGATTTCTGGCTCCTCCGCCTTTTCTAAATTCAGCCTGTAAATCTGGAAGTTCTTAGTATATGTACTGCTGAAGCCTAGCTTGAAGGATTTTAAGTAACTTTACTAACATAGGAAAATGAGCACAATTGTCTGTTAGTTTGAACATTCTTTCTTTCTTTATTTATTTTTTTGGCACAGCCCTTCTTTGGGATTGGAATGAAAACTGACTTTTTTTTAAAAAATCTGCTTTACTAGTCAATTAAATGAGGCTCTGAAGGTTAAATTCCCTGTTCAGGGTCAAACGTCTAGAAAATTCTGGAGTCACAAGACAAAACCAGGTTTATTGGTGCCAAATACATTATGTTTTCTACTCTCTTACTGCTAATTCATAGATTTCTCATTTAGTAATTCCCTGCTCTTCTGAATTATCTCATGTTCTGTCTTTAAAATTAAGGTATTAATAGTAAATGTTGCATGTATTTATATCCTTGCCAATTAACAACAGCTCCTTAAAGGCAGGGATCATATTTTCTTTTCCCTTTCTTGTCCTCCCTCCCTCCTTTGTCCTTTCCTCTCATCTGTTCTCCCTTCCTATTTTTATGGTATATCCAAAAGCAATTTAAGCTTTGCAATCAAACAGACCTACATCCAAATCTCACTTTTTAACCCTAAGTATATTATTCCATTACCTTCAGTTCCTCACCTCTAACATAAAGGTAATACTATCTTCCTTATAAAGTCAGTAGATGAGATAATATGTATAAAATTCCTAAAATGTTACATGACACAAAAATGGGCATTTAGTCAATGTTCATTGGAAATTATTGAGTGCCTTCTATGTGCCAGTACTGAACAATGTACTATTGGAGAAAATCAATCCCTACCCTGGAGGAAATCACAATTTATCCTTGCCTTTTTGATTTTGCTCTTCAAAAACCCTAGCTTGAAGCCTTTCTGTTATTGGAGTTCCCACTATTACCTGGTGGTAAATTAAATACTCTGTCAACTTTCTCACCATCATATCCCTAGAAATTAACAAAATGTCTAGCACATAGTAGCTATATATATTTTGGGTGAAGGAATGGGGAAAAGTTTATTATCTGTTTGTTAATGCCAATCTATGCATCCTTCCACAGAGGATCTCATGCACAGAGATCTCAATAAATGCACAGAGATCTCAATAAACCAGAAAAGCCAGAACCCTCGAAAATCTCTTCCATTATGGTGAAAATGTCCACTGGCTGAGCCCTACCTACAGTGAGGGTATAACAATTGAGTATGGACTCTCCCATGGAAGGATAGTCATCTGCTGCCTCCTAAAAAAGCAAAAGATCCCATAGACTTACAATCTGTGGCCATTACTTCTTTCCCCAGATGACCTCAACATGCCAGCCAAAGAGGTGTATGGAGCACAGCCCCCCATTGAGCTCCTACGGCAATGGATTGACCATGGTTACTGGTTTGACAAGAAGGATACTAATAGGCTGGACATCATTGATGTGCTGCTTGTGACAGCCATGGGCCCTCCTGGGGGAGGAAGGAATGACATTACTGGTATGTGAAAGAGAGAGTTCATTACTTTTTGCCCCACCCCCTGCAGAACCAGACCATCCTTGTGGATGGGGAGCTAGTTCAAGGCAGTCTGTCCTGGTGGAAGATAGAGAAAGGTATATTTAGGCCAGAGACACTTGAGTTAGATTCAAGGAGTGGCATTTGAATATGCCATGTTGAAAGTTGTATGAAATAGGATGAGAAGATGAAAAGAGGATTTGAGGAGTCTTTGGCTAGGCATAGAGGAACAGAGAGTCTCATGAAGAGGTAAGTTCTGTGTGGTCAGCTTGTGTTCTAAGAGCGAGGCTAGACCAGTGGTTCTCAATTAAAGGTGGATGACAGATTCACCTGTTGTGTTTCTTACAATTCTTTGGAGCCAGATAGGCCTAAATAAAATAATAATAATAAACAAACAAATAAATAAGATTTTCCCCCATCATGTGACATTTTAGGAGTACATTTTGCTTCATGTGTAACTTCATCCATCCAGGTCTACAGATTTTCATACTTTTATTCTGAGATACATCCTTGGTTAAGAATCTTAATGCCATTTTCAGACTTAACATTCTGTGACCTTGCTCTCCCCTGTGGCATATATATTTCTCATTTGTAAAATAAGGAAGATAAACAGGGTGATCACCTTCCACTTAAAGTACAGAGTCCAAGGATACCTTTGCCTTGGGTTTGAATACAGCAGGATCTCAGGCACTTAGCATCTATAAATTCAACACTTCTCTAACTACTTAGAGGGAAGGGAACTTGGTATATTACTTTTCTCTAAGACCTACTCATTCAGTGGAGAAAATATTTGCAAACTGTCTATCTGATAAAGAGTTGAAATACAAAATGTGTAAGGAATTCATACAACTCAATAGCAAAACAACAATCTGACTTGAAAATGGATAGAGAATTTGAATAGACATTTTCTAAAGACATACAGTAGCTAACAGGCACATGAAAAGAAGCTCAACATTGCTGATTATTAGAGAAATGAAAATCAGAATCACAATGAGATATCACCTCACATCTGATAGAATGGCTATTAACAAAAGTCAAAAGATAATAACTGCTCTTGTGCATTGTTGGTGGGAATATAAATTCATGTACCCACTATGAAAACCAGTAGGACGTCCCTCAAAAAATTAAAAATAGCACTACCACATGATCCACTAATGCCATTTCTGGGTATCTGTCTGGAGGAAATGAAATCATTGTTTTGAAGAGATATCTGGAGTCCCATGTTCAAGCTGCATGCTCAGTCACTTCAGCCATGTCCAACTCTTTGCAGCCCTATGGACTGTAGCCCACCAGGCTCTTCAGTCCATGCCCCCCTCCAGTGGATCTTCCTAATCCAGAGATCAAATCCTCATCTCCTATGTCTCCTGCATTGTAGGCGGATTCTTTACTGCTGAGCCACCGAGGAAGCCCACTCCCATATTGCAACATTATTCACAATAGCCGAGTCATGGAAACATCCAAAGTGTCTATTTATGGATGAATGGATAAGGAAAATGTATACACACACACACACACATACCCTGGGATATTATTTGGCTATAAAAATAATGAAATTCTACTCTATGTGACAACATGAATGGACCTTGAGAACATTAAGCTAAGTGAGATAAGTAAGACAGAGAAAAATAAGTACTATATGATATCATTTACATGTGGAATCTAAAAAATCCAGACTCACAGGAACAGTAGAATGATGGTTGCCAGAAACTAAGGGATGGGGGAAAAGGGGAGATGTTGGTCAGAGGGGTACAAATTTCCAGTTATAAAATGAATAAGTTTTGGGGGATCTGATGTACAATATGGTGACTCTAGTTAGCAGCAGCAGCAATAGAATTGTTGCTTAACCTTAGTATGCAAGCATTTTGCAATATCTTACATGCATTAAATCATCATGTTGTAAACCTTCAGTTTATATATTTTATGTCAATTAATTCTCACTAAAACCAGTGAGGCAGGAGAGATCTATTCAAAAGGGAATGTCTGTTTCCTGTACATATCAAGGAAATAGTAATTACTAACATTCACAGCAGTTGACAGTTTTCAAGCTATGTCACAACTATGACATATTGAAAAGATCTTAAAGACCAATGCCCAAAACTTCCAGGAACACATCTGTGGTCAAGTGAAATTGAGTCTATTAATTTTCTGCAGCAAGGGTGTCTACATAGCATGGAGAACCATGAGAGTGCCTGGTGAAAGGGTGTTAAATTGGCTTGCGCTGGGTGATGTGAAAAACACTTAAGAAACCAGGGACTCTGTACTAGATTGGGTAGTCTCAGGGAGTGGGGACAATTTGAAGAGTAAATATCCTAATTTTTTTTTCTGTACTTAGTAAACAACTAGAATCACTCATATTAGTTTGGGGCGGGGGGAAGTTTTCATGATTTCAGTGCAAACTTGTTTCTGTCTTGTTCCATCATAGCTAGGGAGTGACCTCATTTGATGTTGATATTTAAAGAGATTGTGTTCACTGGAGAACCAACAGACTAGCTGATATTTGTCAGACCAGCTGCCAGCTGTTAGAGCTCATATGGGAAAACTGAGGTTCAAGGCATTATCATGTGGTGGAGAGCATGGTTTGGCAGAAGACTGACCTGGGTTTTGGTAACATGTAATAAGCATTAGCATACATTAAGTACTATTAGTATGCTTATTATCAAAAGAATACATGACTTCCTCAAGTTCATGCAACTCTCCATATTTCTCAATCAATTTGTAAAATATTATTCCAGCATTTTTTTAAAAAAAGGTAAACCTACATATGACAGCACATATGGGTGATAAAAAAAAACATAAAGAAGTGCAAGATAGTAATTACTTTAAAATCAGGATAGTGGTAAGCTTTGGAGGGAGATAGCGAGAGGGCTATAATTGGGATGGGATATATGGAGGGGCTTCTATGAAGGGCTGGAAAAGTTGTATTTATTGATGTGGATGGTAGATGTAAGGATGTTAACTTTATAATGATTCACTTTATAATTTTGGTGATTTTCTGTATCTGTGCTTTACTTTATATAGTAAAATATTTTTTAAAAAGGTATGCAGGCAAATCATAGAGACAGAAAGTCTATTATTAGTTACCAAGGGCTGCAAGGAAATGGAAAGTGATGAAGGTAAAGGATTTCTTTTTGGAGTGATTTTTCTGCTATTGATTATGATAATAATTGCACAACTAAAATACTAAATATTTATTGAATTGTGTACTTTAAATGGATTAATTTTATAGATATAAACATATGGATATCTAATATTAGATACATAGATATAGATGTAGAGCTGAAAGAATACCAAACTAACAGTGATTAATTTGGGAGAGGAGGGAGAATGGACTTAGTGTGTAGGAGGCAAGGGTTACTTTCTGTAAAAGTATTTCTGAATTATTTGATTATTTTACAAAAATAACATATTTCCATTATCTAGTAACAGTCTTGAGCACTGGGCTAGCACTATTACCAGAACTTCTGCAGTCATGGAGATGTTCTGTATCTATACTGTGCAATACAACATCCACTAGTCACATGTTTATCCTTGAGAAGTTGATATGTGGTTGATGAGACTGAGGAAATACATTTAATGTTACTTAATTTTAATTAATATAAATTTAAATAGCCACATATGGCTAGAGGCTGCCATGTTGAATAGCACAGCTCTGGAACTTAAAGGCAGAGGAAAAACCATTCTATATCTTATGTTTGCTACGCCCAGGAGGTAAGCGTGAGTGTGTGTGCACATTCATACCTTTGCATGTTTTCCAGGACGATTCACTCGCCATCTGAATATCATTTCCATCAATGCCTTCGAGGATGACATATTAACCAAGATTTTCAGTTCAATCGCTGACTGGCACTTTGGAAAAGGGTTTGATGTGGTGTTTTTAAGGTAAGAGGTTCCTGTATTATTGGCCTGGGGTCCTCATTTCTGGCCCTTCCTTAACTAGTCTGCCTTCTCCTTCCTCCCAAGGTATGGAAAGATGATGGTACAAGCAACGATGACAATTTACAAAGCTGCAGTGGAGAATTTCTTGCCAACTCCCTCCAAGTCACACTATGTCTTTAACCTGCGGGATTTCTCACGGGTGATCCAAGGGGTATTGCTCTGCCCTCACACCCACCTGCAGGTCAGCCGCTGTCATTTCTGTTATTAAGTTCATTCAGTGATATCCTTGGCTATGTGGAATATATAATGATAATAGTAATAGCTAACTTTTATTAAGCATTTAATCTGTGCTAGGCATTGGGCTAAGGATTTTGTAAGCATTATCTCATTTAATCCTCACAACAACCCAGGACTTAGAAACTGTTCGAAAACTACTGCCTCAGCTACCATGTGCCATTCATTCAAATAACTGACTGAATTTTCAGGATGTAGAGAAGTTTATCCGGCTTTGGATTCATGAGGTTTACCGGGTCTTCTATGACCGTCTGATTGATCATGAAGATAGACAGGTCTTTTTTAACATGGTAAGGGAAACCACCTGCAATTGCTTCAAGCAGTCTGTGGAAAAGGTAAGCAAGACCCTGTGATCTTTTGACCTCAGAAATTGCCCCAAATATGTGATCATGCTAGTCTCAGATTTCAGGCTCCCTTCCTAGTAGAGTCTTTATTGTTGTTATCCAGTCACTCAGTCATGTCCAACTCTTTTGCAACCCCATGGACTGTAGCCCACCAGCTTCTCTGTCTATGGGATTTTCCAGGCAAGAATACTGGAATAGGTTGCCATTTCCTTCTCCAGGGGATCTTCCTGACCCAGGAATCGAACCTGGATTTGTTGCATTGGCAGGTGGATTCTTGACCACTGAGCCACCAGGAAAACCCAAATAGAGACTTATAGCTCTGCTTTCTGAATCTCAAGAAACAGTGTATTGAGCCAATTAGTCACTTGATTTGGTGATATACTATTGTTGTTGTTCAGTCACCAAGTCATGTCTGACTCTTTGCAACTCCATAGACTGCAGCCCTCCAGGCTTCCCTGTCCCAAGTAATATAATAGTTGGTCCAATTTCACTTGACTTTCCAGGTAACATATAAGTTTGGATCCATTCAAAGTTACCATTTATGAAGACATTTTGTTTGTAGTTAATGTAAAATGTATTTTCAAGGTCAAGTAACTTTTGAGTTAAGAAATAAAAACACCGTGAATTTTTATTGTTTGATTGATGCCCTGTGTAAAGCCCAAGTGAAAGATTTCTTTGTTTCCTATTTGTAAATATTTTCATTTAAACCGTATATATTTGCATCATCTAGTTCTACCTCTACTTTTAAGAAGCTATGATTTCTCCATAGAAAAAGTGCAGGTGTTTCATATTTCATCCAGAGGCCATATACAGAAACACTGCTGGTTTCTAATATCAGAAAGAAGAAGCATCTAAAACATTTCTACTCTAGGTACAGAGTGGGGAACAGGGGTAAGGCCTGCACCTCTGTTTGGTGAAGAAGCAAGTACATTACAAATGATCTCACCTTTTGACCACCTCCTCCTGGGATCTTATAATCTGTCCACCAGTGTTTTAATCACTTAGCAAACTGATTGACCCTTGCTTTCACACTCTTTTCTCAATTGTCCTTTCATCATAGTCTTTACAATCATCAAATACATATATTTTGTTTAAAAAAAACAAAACTGTTGTGAACCATGACTTTGAAGAATGTACTCAGAGGAAACAAACACATCTCCTGTTCCCTCCTTCTAGTTCCCACTACCGTGGTAGTTGGAGTGAATGCCTGGCTGAGACTTATCTTTTCCACAGGTCCTCATCCACCTATCACCCACTGGAAAGATAGTTGATGATAATATCCGTAGCCTCTTCTTTGGAGATTTCTTCAAGCCAGAAAGTGACCAAAAGGTATATGATGAGATCACGGACTTAAAACAGCTCACAGTGGTCATGGAGTATTACCTGGAAGAGTTCAACAATATCAGCAAGGCCCCCATGTCCTTAGTGATGTTCAGGTTTGCCATTGAGCATATCTCTAGGATCTGCAGGGTCCTGAAGCAGGACAAAGGCCACTTGCTCCTGGTGGGCATTGGGGGCAGTGGGCGGCAAAGTGCCAGCAAACTATCCACATTCATGAATTCATATGAGCTATACCAGATCGAGATCACAAAGAGCTACTCAGGAAACGATTGGCGAGAGGACCTGAAGAAGATCATGCTCCAGGTTGGTGTGGCCACCAAAAGTACTGTGTTCCTCTTTGCTGATAATCAGATCAAGGATGAGTCATTCATTGAGGACATCAACATGCTTCTGAACACCGGTGATGTGCCCAACATCTTCCCTGCTGATGAGAAGGCTGACATTGTAGAGAAGATGCAAATGGCAGCCAGGACAGAAGGAGAAAAGATCGAAGTCACTCCTCTTTCTATGTATAACTTCTTCATTGAGAAAGTGAAAAAGAACCTTCACATTGTCCTTGGTAAGAATGAGAACATTCATTTTGCCCTTTTCCTTGGATGTTGCAGGGTCTCCTTGCCCTAAGCCCAGTCCTCTTACAATGGTGCCAGAATTGATCCAACTAAGGCACCTAACTTGACCAACAGTGAGTGCCTGGAATTCCTGTGCAAAACTCCATTCTCCTGAAAAACTACTTTAAACCTGTTCCACTCTGTTCAATTCTTTGAATTCTGCTCTGAACCCTCTCCTTCCTTTTAGTATGTTACCCTGGCAGCCTTACAAAATAACATCTGGAGTTTTTCTCTCTGTGAATATCATCTCCAATTTGTCTAGAAGCTTAGGGGTTATGTTTAATACTTCTCTTCATTACCATGTCCTGTCAATTTTTTCCCTCTTGTGCTCATATCAACCCACTTATCTCTATCTCTGCCACCTTCAAATTAACTGCTATGAATATCATCTCACCCAGACCTCACCTCTATAGCCTTCTAACTGTTCCCTCTATGTCCACTCTGTCCATTCCAGACATTTAAATTCCACTGAATCAGGATGCTTTCCACTGTCAGGATTTGTTTTTCTTGTATTGCAAATCTGTTCATTGTATATTTACATACACATACACACACAAATTAAAACACCTGAATTACTTTCCATTCAAATAAAGACCAAAATCCCTAACCTATAGTTTTGTAAGACCACCTGCCAGTCTGTCCCCTGCATCCTCTCCACTCTCATCTCAAACATGCTTCCCCTTCTTTTTTTAGCCACACTGACTTTCTCACACTTCCACCTATGCATTATGCTTCCTCCTAGCAAGTGCCTGGTACACATTGAATCTAAATAAACAATTAACAGAATTTGGGGCATAGAATCCAAAATTTGTGGTTAGATGGAGATGAGGTCAGAAACAAGCTGATAGGGCCCCCATAGCAACCTCCATAAGTAGCTATGTATAGGGCACCAATGGTTCCCTGAGGTCTGTGAGTCAGGACAAATGGAGCAAGTGCGTCAAAGGGCTTAAAACACTCTGACTATACGATCCTAAAGATCTAGAATGGATAACATAGGATAATATGAATATTGAAAACCAGACAGAAGACTCTTGTAATAAACTGACTTCCCATCACAAAGTTGCATGAAAATATCCTATGATTCCCCTGTGCTTTCCAGGCACTCATCCTGACTATTCCCAATTATACTCTGGAGTGCCAACGGGAAACATGACTACTCCCTTATCCCCATTAGAATCCTTGGAATGACCTGTCTGTCCCTTTTGGTTTCCTTGACTAGGAGAAAGAGAACTAATGAAATCTGCTTTTCATTAGCCATGAGTCCAGTTGGGGACGCCTTCCGGAACCGCCTGCGAATGTTCCCTTCTCTAATCAATTGCTGCACAATTGACTGGTTCCAGTCTTGGCCCACAGATGCCCTGGAGTTGGTGGCCAACAAATTTCTAGAAGATGTAGAGCTCGATGACAATATTCGGATAGAGTAAGTGCTAGCTGCATTTTAGTACCCTAAACAAATATTTCAAACGAAAATCAAGATATTGGCTTTGTTCTTTTGCTGTTTTAAGGTTTATCAATTTATGTATGTTCTGTTCTGTTCAGTCACTAAAGTCGTGTGTCTGACTCTTTGTGACCACATGGACTGCTGCATGCTAGACTTCCCTGTCCTTCACTGTTTCCCAGAGTGCCCATTGAGTTGGGGATGCTATCTAACCATTTCATCCTCTGCCACCCCCTTCTCCTTTTGCCTTCAATCTTTCCCAGAATCAAGGTCTTTTCAAATGAGAAATAAATTATAAATAATAAATACCATTTAGATATTTAATAAAACACCTTTGCTGAAAAAAGAAGAATATTTCACTGTTCAGAATTGTTCTAGAGATGTACTGTTGTCAAAGCTATGAGAACCTGGATTTCAATAATCTTAGAGCATGCATTCTCAACAGGGAAGATATTGCTGCCTAGGGGATGGTACTTGCGAGGGATTTTGTTGTGAAAAAAAATATTTTGTGTGTACAGCACAGATACACAAAATAAAGCACTGAATTTTGGCTAGAGTAAGAGAAAGGATAAGACTGTTGACCATTCTAAGTGTCCTATGAAGGTAAGGGTCATGTCACCTGCCTTGTATAGTTCTATATCCTTAATACCAAGTACATAGTAGGTTCGAATACTGCTTATTAAATGAGTAAATAGAAAATGAAGAAGTAGGTAGTAGTCAGAATGTTCATTGCTTTAAATTCCATTTTAAGATCTTTGAACTTTGTTCTCTAGGCCCAGGAATGCTTAACCTGGGTCTATAGGCTCATGACCAGAGCTCAGAGGGTCAGTGAATGTGAGTGGGGGAAAAGTACATCTTCATTTTGCATTTCTTTCAATGATGAACATAGGCAATAAACCCCCATAGGATTGTGTAGGACCTGTGACTTTGTTACCAAGAGGAATCGCAGTTATTTTCATAACTCATTCAGTCATTACAGATGCACCAATTTATCATCCCCTTCAAAATGATGGTAGTTTTCAGACCTATTGTCCAATCTTACTATTTAATGTTGTAGTTGGCAAACTATGATCCATGGCCTTATTTTTGAAAACATGCTATATTGGAAAACAGCCATGCACACTACAGTGGCAGAGTTGAATAGTTGCTACTTGAGACCATGTGGCTCACAAAGCCTAAAATAGTTACTATCTGGTCCTAAGCAGAAAAAGTCTGCTGACCCCTGATTTAACATGTAAATAAAATCACACATATTGAGACTTACCTGCAGTAGTTAAGAATCCATGCTTCCAGTGGATTCTTAACCACTGTAGGGTGTGTGAGTTTGATCCAGGTCAGGAAACTAAAATCCTACATGCCATGAGGTGCATCCAAACACACACACACACACACACACACACATTACTATATCATAAATTTGGTGTTTAAAATATTTAGAAAACTCTTTAACACAATTAGTTTCTTTTGTAATTCTACAATATATTATTTTATGTATTAAAATATTATACTGAAAAGTCCAGAGGCTTCATCAGACTTTCAAAGATTAAAAACTCCTGCTTAAACCCTGGTGATTCACAAAAGTGATTAAAGCTAGAAATTGCCTGATCAAAGTTCATTCTAGTAAGAATGTATACCTCCCCAAACCATCTTGAGGTTCTGTTGACCTGCTTCAAAGAAGGGGGTTCTAGCTGGCCACTGTGAGTGGCTTTCTCACATCCTTACATCTGTGAACCAAAGCTGTGCTAGATCTCTGGAGCAAGTTGGGCCTGTCTGACCACCTTTGTGTCCTCAACAGAGTCATCTCCATGTGCAAATATTTCCAGGAGAGTGTGAAAAAGCTCTCACTTGATTATTACAACATCCTTCGAAGACACAACTATGTTACCCCCACCTCCTACCTCGAATTGATCCTAACATTCAAGACACTCCTGAATAAGAAGAGGCAAGAGGTTGATATGATGAGGAACCGATATCTAACAGGCCTGCAAAAACTTGAATTTGCAGCTTCACAGGTAAGCACAGACAAAATAGTACTGGGACAAAGAGGTACAGAACTAATTGGATGCAGTGACGCATTTGTTCCGATGCAGAAGTCAAGACAGCACAAAATAAAGACAGCATCTGACCCCGTGCTCACCTCACTCGCTTGACCTAATCCATTACAATAAAATCCAATAGTATACATAAAAATACAATGGTATATATAAAATATGAGGCTTCCCTGGTGGCTCAGAGGGTATATAGTGACTCAGTTCAGTTCAGTTCAGTTCAGTCGCTCAGTCGTGTCCAACTCTTTGTGACCCCATGGACTATAGCACGCCAGGCCTCCCTGTGCATCACCAACTCCCAGAGTTTACACCAACTCATGTCCATTGAGTCAGTGATGCCATACAACCATCTCATCCTTGCTGTCCCCTTCT
This sequence comes from Neotragus pygmaeus, assembly GCA_006410875.1. NCBI lineage: Eukaryota > Metazoa > Chordata > Mammalia > Artiodactyla > Bovidae > Neotragus > Neotragus pygmaeus. The sequence continues at coordinate 359,584 of SJYV01028241.1, read as the reverse complement.
CCTCCTACCTCAATCTTTCCCAGCATCAGGGTCTTTTCTAATGAGTCAGTTCTTCACAGCAGGTGGCCAAAGTATTAGAGTTTCAGCTTCAGCATCAGTCCTTCCAATGAATATTCAGGACTGATTTCCTCTAGGATGGACTGATTGGATTTCCTTGAAGTCCAAGGGACTCTCAAGAGCCTTCTTCAACAACCACAATTCAAATGCATAAATTTTTTGGCACTCAGCTTTCTTCATAGTCCAACTCTCACATCCATACATGACTACTGGAAAAACCATAGCTTTGACTATACGGACCTTTGTTGGCAAAGTAATGTCTCTGCTTTTTAATATGCTGTGTAGGTTGGTCATAACTTTTCTACCAAGGAGCAAGCGTCTTTTAATTTCATGGTTGCAATCACCATCTGCAGTGATTTTGGAGCCCCAAAATATAAAGTCTCTCACTATTTCCATTGTTTCCCCATCTATTTGCCAAGAAGTGATGGGACCAGATGCCATGATCTTAGTTTTCTGAATGTTGAGCTTTAAGCCAACTTTTTCACTCTCCTCTTTCACTTTCTTTTTTATTATTATTATTATTTTACTTTACAGTGCTGTATTGGTTTTCCCAATACATCAACATGAATCCACCACGGGTGTACACGTGTTCCCAATCCTGAACCCCCCACCCACCTCCCTCCCTATACCATCTCTCTGGGTCATCCCAGTGCACCAGCCCCAAGCATCCTGTATCCTGCATCGAATCTAGA
>SJYV01028241.1:336185-358724 GCA_006410875.1 Neotragus pygmaeus | reverse complement strand
ATATATATATATATATATAAAGTACAATACTAATAGTATATAAAAATACAATAGTATATATAAATAGACTGAGTTTTTTGGATCCCTGTTAAATTTTGTGTCCAGTGTAAGTGCCTCACTCACCTCACCCTTGCCCCAGCCCTGGATATTCTCAGTGGAGGGCTGGGCAGAATAAGGCATTGGTGAAGAACAAGGCCTAGGCTCAAATTCCAGCTTTATAGCTTTTCAGCTATAGAACCTTGAAGATTCTCTTCTATAAAAAACAATGATAATAAGTCTTCACTTCATAGGACTAATATGAAGATTAAATGAGCTAACACAAGTGTAACCCTTAGCAAAATGCCTGGCATATGAATTAGAAATTCATTTGTGCTTGAGCCACTTGACAAAACCATATTAAGACATGAATTTTTAGCACCAGTAAATAACTAAAGCAACTGAATGCTTTTCAGTGGGTTGGCCTGGCACTGAATACACAGCAGATCCACTAACAGGCAGCAGAGGGATGGGAAAGAACATCAAAGTGGCCTCTGTTGCTCTTTTCCTTTAGTTGCTGGGTCCAACTCAAGGTCCTTAAGCTTTTAGAGAGATGCTGAAAATTGGAGTCTGTCCACATAGGGCGAGCAAACTGTGTTATTTGAAGAGCAGCAAAAATGACCTGAGACAGTCTAGACCAGTAAAGGGAATGATGGTGCCAGTTAACTGTCCTTGAGCCCCCCCATGTGTCTGGTGCTCTATATGAGGAAAGTACAGTTATCACATCACACACAAAGAGATCAAGGTCCCAGAGAGGACAGGCAACTCGCCCACGATCACACAGCCTCATGAGTAGCTGGTGCAAGTGATGAGGTGAAAGCTGAAACTTAAGTCTGAGTGACTCCACAGTCTGTGTTCCTAATCAACCAGCTTGCTATGCTTCCTCTCTCACATGGGCTTTCTGTGGACGGTGGGTTCAAGGTTATGAGACTTTCTTCAAATAAATATTTGAATTGCTTTAGAAGGCAGAATCAGGGCCAGTGGGTGAAAGCTACATGGGGGTGGATTCTGTTTGCTAGAATTTTGTTGAGGATTTTTGCATCTGTGTTCGTCAGTGATATTGGCCTGTAGTATATTAACACTTCACAAATTCCATATATATGTGTTAATATACTGTATTGGTGTTTCTCTTTCTAACTTACCAAGATGCTAATGATGATCCTATATGCAAGGCAGCAAAAGAGACAGAGATGTAAAAAACAGACTTTTGGACTAAGTGGGAGAAGGTAAGGGTAGGATGACTTTGAAACATGTACATCACCATATATAAAATAGATGACTTGTGCAAGTTTGATGTATGAAGCAGGGCACTCAAAGTTGGTGCTCTGAGACAACCCTGAGTGATGGGTTGGGAGGGATGTGGGGGGGCGGTTCAGGATGGGAGGACACATGTGCACCCGTGGCTAATTCATGTTGATATATGGCAAAAGCCACCACAATATTGTAAAGTAATTATCCTCCAACTAAAATAAATTAATTAATTTAAAACATTTTTTAATTGCATGAGGGTAAATTCAAGCCCCTTATCAGCAAAATCTAATGTGTTAAGTTGTCTGAAAAATGGTCCAACTCCCATGAGAGGTGACCTCCCCATCAGTAGAAGTATTCAAACAGTGGCCAGAAAAACTACTAGACAGGAATGTTGTAGAGGGCATCAGACTGTTGGGGGAAAAATATGAACTTTAAAGTTCTGTCCTTCCCAGATATCTCAGCCATGTATATTCCTTCACAGACTTAAAAAAATGTAGGGTTTTTCCCCCTAACTTACTTCTGTCTTTCCCTGCCCCCAATACTAAACTGTAGTGTAGGCTCAATACAAGAATACCTTTTTTTAATGTTGTATCTTTTTTAAAAAAATTTAAGATTACTATTATATGTGTAGTGCCTATCATGGAGCTTGATAATTACAACACATAGCATGAACTAAATAATGAAATATTACAAGATCAAAGAGAGAAACTGCAGCCAACAAATATGTACCCAGTACCATAACATCATTTGTATTTTCTGCATGTATTATCAGTTAGAGAATTATTTCAACTTTTGCCAACTGTTCCATTTTGGGCATATATATAGCTGACCTGGCACCCTACCCATCCTCTCTCCTTGCTAGGTAGCCGTCATGCAAGTCGAACTGACTGCCCTCCAACCCCAACTCATTCAGACCTCTGAGGAGACCGCCAAGATGATGGTGAAAATTGAAGCAGAGACTCAAGAAGCTGATGCCAAGAAACTGCTAGTGCAAGCAGATGAAAAAGAAGCCAATGCTGCAGCTGCCATTGCTCAAGGAATCAAGGTATAACTTGCTGAGAGGAAAGAAAGGGAACCAGCATTTTCAGGGTGCATCTATTATCTCACTAGAGCCTAACAGAGTCTCACAGAATATACACAGCCATGCCTATCTTGCAGAGGGAAAAAATGAGACTTGGAAGGTTAGTTTCCCAGCGTCACATAGCTAGTAAAGGACACCTGGTTCTCTGCAGGAAGAACTGTTGTTTTACAAATATTCTCCATCTCAATCAAAGTCGTATAAGCCCCAGCAGGGTCTAACCCTATCTCATATCTCTTTCTTCTCATTGACTCTTGCCTGGCCCCAGCGGCCTCCTAGCTATTCACTAAACAAACACAAGGCATGTCCCACCTCAGGGCCCTTGCACTGGGTGTTTTTCCTGACTATCTCCTTCACCTCAATCATGTTTTTGCTCAAATGTAGCTGGTATAAAGTGTGTGTGAAGTAAATATTTGTCAAATGACAGAATGTTGAATCTAGAGGACCCTATTTGAAGATTATTCTTGTACCAAAGAAGAAAAGTCCTGGGAAGGGCTTCACCTGTATTCAGATATTAGAAGCAAATCTGATTAATGTTCATGTTATATATTTCTCCAAGCATTTTCAAGTATACAATTCCATTTGAGTATCACAATGACTTTGGACTTATAGTAATAACAGCCATCAAGGTCTGGAAGCCAACAACACTGGAGTTCAGTGGTAAACGGACTTCTACGACCTGTTGGTAGGGTCCAAGTCCAAGGCTCATGGCACTTAGCTTAAAATACTGTCCTTGTGCCCCACATAACAGTTAGAAAACTCTTCTGACAGTTATTCAGACAAGAGCTTGAACAAGAATTAGTTTGTGTCTCACTTCTAGATCATGGGGCACTTTTTTCAGAAGAATAGGCCTTTTCTCCATTGAGTCCTGAGATTCACTTGGGTCCAGTCCCTGGTCTCAGAGTTCCACAATGCATGCCCTGGATAAGAGAGGCATGCTCACTCATAGTCCTACTGGTAGGACTGTCGGAACCATGAAAGACCATAAAAGTCATTGACCACTGGGCACATAATGTAGCAGGTAATTTACCATTCTATAACAAGATGATAATAAGAGGTACTACTTACCAGCACCATTATGGTGTATTTGAAAGTGAAGTGAAAGTTGCTCAGTCATGTCCAGTGAAGTGAAAGTCATTCAGTCATGTCCAATTCTTTGTGACCCCATGGACAGCACAGTCCATGGAATTCTCCAGGCCAGAATACTGGAGTGGGTAGCCTTTCCCTTCTCCAGGGGATCTTNGCCCCGACTCGGACTTAGTCTCCTCCCAGGAGAGTCCGAGCTAACCAGGGCCAGTCTTGGGTCAATCACTGAGCAAACGCGCCGTGGGCGCTGGCCGGGCCGGCCTTCCCCTCCCTCGGGCCGGGCGGTCTGGGCTAAGTGTGGATGGGGAGCAGGACGGGAGGCCGCATGGCCTCGGTCCGGAGAAGTGGGATTTAGATGAAGTCCCTGGATGGGGGCGAGGCAGCTTCCAACCACACAAGACCCCGTGGCTGCTGCAGAGAGTGAGGGGAAACTGGGTGGGTGGGGCCCTGCCCAGAGACCTCATGGGCCTGACAGGGTGGGAGTCTCTCTGAGACCAGTGGGAGCCAGGCATAGCGGGGGTGGGTATTGTCTGGATCTGGCTGCCATGGGCCGCTGTGCTGTTCTGTGGACAGGTGAACAGTGGAGTGTGGCTGGGGGTAGGCCGAGGTGGCCCCTCCTTGAGCATGAGAAGCAAGCCCCAGCCAGGGTAGAGCCCAGGCCAGCTGGGCACTTGATCAGGCCTTTGCCTCTCCTGGACTGGTTCCAGCCCTTTCCTGTCCACACTGAGCCTGACTGCCCCCTGGCCTGGCCTGGCCAAGCCGCTGTCATTCGTGCTTTCTCCCAGGGCCCTGAGCAGGGCAGACCCAGGCTCCCGAGCCCGGGCACCACCGTCCTGGCCTCAGACCCTGCCTGACCTTCCTCACACCGCCCCTTGCCCCCTATCTCCAGGCTGCTGCTTCTCGAGACTCACCCCAGGGGGCAAAGTGCTCTGGGAAGCCCTGGGCCAAAGGTGCTGGGGGGAAGGGTAAAGGAATGGTCTTACAGCAAGAGGTCCAAGGGCTGAAGCCTGGTGACCTTTAACCCGGGAGGAAGATGCTGGGAGTGCCAGAGCAGCAGTCATCTTGGACAACCTCAGCTCTCCTCTCCCTTGCAGGCTGTCTGGACGGGAGGCTCTGAGAAGGTCATGGATGGCTTTAGGCTGCCTGCTTGGTCTAGACTGTGGACCCGTGTGGGCTTAGAATGCAGACTCAGGATGGGCAGAGAGGGGTGGGAATGACTAGAAGATGGGCTGAGACTAAGAAAACCTTCCGAAAACATGTCCGTTTCTGGGAGCGAGGTGCTGGGGGGCTCCTGGGCTTGCGAAAGAGCCCTGTTTCCTTGCCTGCCTTGGAGAGAGAGAGCCCTTGGGGCGTTCCTGAGGCTGGCTCAGCTGGCTGCATCCTTTCCTGCTGAGACCCTCCCGGGGAAGCCCTGGGCGAATCCGTGCCCCATCCCCTTCCCAGCAGGCTCTGGCTCAGGGGTCCCCTAGCCAGCCTGAGCCTTCCGCCTCCCTGGTCCCCAGGAGACCCACCGGCTGTACCGCCTGAAGCTGGAGGAGCTGACCAAGCTGCAGAACAACTGTACTAGCTCCATCACTCGGCAGAAGAAACGGCTCCAGGAGCTGGCCCTTGTCCTGAAGAAGTTAGGACCCGTCCCCCCGACATGCCTCCCTGCCCTCCCTCCTCATCCCAGGCTGGGGACCAGGGGTGGGTGTCGGGCCTGGCGGGGTAGGGAGCTGGCGATGACTCTGAGGTCCCCCGGGCACGGCTTCTCCCCTCTCTGGGCTGCATCTGCTCCCCTGCCCCCCAGGGGTCGGGTGTTCTGACTCTTGACTTCTGCGGCCCCACCTGCAGATGCAAACCCTCCCTCCCGTCAGAGGCCGAGGAAGCCGCGCAGGAGCTGGAAAACCAGATCAAGGAGCGACAGGGCCTCTTCTTCGATATGGAGGCCTACTTGCCCAAGAAGAATGGGTGAGCCGCCCCTCCCCCAAGCTCGGCTCACAGCCCTGTCTACCTCTGCCTGGTTTCCTGGACCCAAGGGGGCCGTCAGACCCAGCTGTCCCTCAGGGACAGCCTCAGTGACAGTGGCAGCTCACTGTGCTGATGGGCGCTTTGTGCAGGACGTACGGAGAATCGGGGAGAACACAGACAGGGGCGCCTCACCACTTGGGAGGCCGGAGAAAGCCTCTTGGGGTAGGTGACACCTGGGCTGCGTCGTGAAGGATAAAGAGGAGGGAGCCGGCCAGACCTGGAGAGGTGCAAACAGCAGGTGTCACGTCCAGTGCATGGGGTAGGAGGTGAAAGGTTGCGGAGAGACCAGCGCAGGAGCCAGCCTGCGGCGCTCCCCTCTGGCCCAGTGGGCAGGAGAAGCGACAGTTCAATTATGCACTTAGATCAGCCGCAGGCGCAGCAGAGGACACGGCAGAACCCGGGACTCGGGGAAAACAGTCCAGCAGAGAGACTGTGGGGAGAAAGCGTGTCCCAGAAGGCAGGGGAGGGAGTGGCCTGCAGCCTGAGATCAGATGGCCCCTGGGGGGCAGTGTGGGGGGGCCGGCCAGAGGTAACACAGAAGGGGAATGTTTCCTGGAAGTCCGGGTGACCTTGGAGAGAACTGCTTCCAGGAGGGTGGGGCTGGAAAGGTGATACTGGGGATGACAGAAGAGCCGAGTAGTCAGCCAAGTTCAGGCCACGCTTGCGAAGCTTGGAGGTGAGTGGAAGGAGAAACCAGTGCCTGGAAACTAGCAACTAGAGCTCGTCGTGAGGGTTGAGGAGTCGCTTCTGTTTGGGTGTGTGAGTTTGTACACAGGAAGGACTTGAGCATCTCTACCTGCTCAGAGGTGGGGCCTGCAGAGGGAGAGACCCCGGACGGGTGCAGTGTGCACTGGAGGGAAGTCCCTGGGGCGCTGGGAAGGGGTTTCAGGGAGGAGGGGCGTGCAGAGAGGAGGGTGGGGAGGCAGCAGGGAAGATGTCACCTGCCTGAAGGTGACAGGGTGGAGGGTTTGGGGGAGGGTTGGCCGGGGCCGCTGCTGGGAATGGGAGAGGGAGGAGCTCGCGGCGAGGTGGAGAGGCAGTCTGGCCTCCAGTCCCAGTTCCCGCTGTGCCCCGTAACCTCTCTGCGGCCTCAGGCCGGTTCCTGAACCCCTGTGCGCCCGGGCCTCGGGCTTGCGTGTGAACAGGAGCCCGCACAGGTGCCACTGCTTGGTACATGGCTCTGACTCTCAGACGAGAGGCGCTTGGATGGGGTGGTTGATGGGACCCTTCGGGGTTGGCAGGAGGTCACGGTGCGGTCGCGGGGGTGGGTGGCTGCGGTGCGCTTGGGGCTGAAGGCTGCTCTCCTCCCCCAGGTTGTATCTGAGCCTGGTTCTGGGCAACGTCAACGTGACACTCCTGAGCAAGCAGGCTAAGTAATTTGTAGTCACCACGCTCCTCCCCCGCCACCTCCCGCCCCGGGGCCCCTTCCAGCCTGCCCCAGCCTCCCTGGCTGAGCCTGGGGCTCGGGGGCCGCTGCCTGATGGCACCCCAAGCAGCCCGTCGGGAGGCCTGGGTGGGCCCCGCCAGCACCCCAGCCTGTCCCACGAGTGTGTCCCCCCAGGTTTGCCTACAAAGACGAGTATGAGAAGTTCAAGCTCTACCTCACCATCATCCTCATTCTCATCTCCTTCACCTGCCGCTTCCTCCTCAACTCCAGGTGGGTGTCCTGCGGGGGGGCTGGCCCCCTGGACCCTCTCGAGGTGCCAGCACCCACCCTCTGCACCCCTGCCCACAGGGTGACAGACGCTGCCTTCAACTTCCTGCTGGTCTGGTATTACTGCACCCTGACCATCCGTGAGAGCATCCTCATCAACAACGGCTCCCGGTAGGCGAGGGCGGGGCCCAGCCCCCGGCGGGTGGGGGGGGACACGCCCCTGGAGCTGCCCTGCAAAGTGGGGGGCAGGGGGTGCCATGGCTGAGAAGCAGGGGAGCACTGGCTCCTTCCCGCCGCAGCCCGGCTTCCTGCCCCCCGAGCCCTGATCCTGGGCCTGAGGGGCCAGGGGTGACAGCGCTCTCTGACGCAGGATCAAAGGCTGGTGGGTCTTCCATCACTACGTGTCCACGTTCCTGTCGGGAGTCATGCTGACATGGTGAGCGGGTCGGCTTGGTCCCAGGGCCTCGGGGGAGCGAGGGGCAGGGAGAAGGGGGGCGTCCCTGAGCCTCCACCCCGCCCTCTGCTCTCTGCTCTCAGGCCCGACGGCCTCATGTACCAGAAGTTCCGGAACCAGTTCCTGTCCTTCTCCATGTACCAGAGTGAGTGTCTCCGAGGTCCCTGCTCTGCTTAGGACTCGCCCCAAGGAAGGGCGGGCAGGGCCTTGGGGCTCCCGCCCGCTCCTGACGCCCCGCCCGCCTCAGGTTTTGTACAGTTCCTCCAGTATTACTACCAGAGCGGCTGCCTGTACCGCCTGCGCGCCCTGGGCGAGCGGCATACCATGGACCTCACTGTGGGTGAGTCGGGCAAGGCCGCCCTGCCCTGCGGTCCTGCCGGGGCGCCGCGAGGGCCTGTTCTTGCCCCTGGCCTGGGCTCTGAGTGACGGGGCCTCTCTGCCCCGCTGTGCCCCTGCAGAGGGCTTCCAGTCCTGGATGTGGCGGGGCCTCACATTCCTGCTGCCCTTCCTCTTCTTCGGACACGTAAGTTGTATCTGAGCCCCCCGTCCACCTGGCTGTCTTGAGCAAGGACTGTGTGTAAGAGCCCCCTCCCTCCCAGTTCTGGCAGCTTTTTAACGCGCTGACGTTGTTCAACCTGGCCCGGGATCCCGAGTGCAAAGAGTGGCAGGTGAGCCGGGCCCCTGCCTGAGGAGGACGCGGGGAGGGCCTCCTGGCTCCCGTCCTGACCCCGATTGCTCCCCCAGGTGCTCATGTGTGGCTTCCCCTTCCTCCTCCTCTTCCTCGGCAATTTCTTCACCACCCTGCGGGTCGTGCACCAGAAATTCCACAACCAGCTGCATGGGAGCAAGAAAGAATGAGGCTGGGCCCTCCCTGCCCGATGGCACCCCCGGCCCAGAAGGGGCTTCTGAACCTCTGTGTGGAGGGGGTGGGGGCTCCTCGTGTCCAGGAGGGTCTCGTCTGCCCTCCCCTGGGTTTTGTGGGCTCTGTGGGCCCTGAAGGCGTTGCTGGAGAGGAGGACCTGGGTGCCAGTGCCTGAATAAAGGAAGATGGCTCCGAGAGCCCCGGTGTATGTGCTCCCACGGGTGAGACAGGGTTGGGAGTCCCATGCTGCCACCGCTCGGGACCTGGGGGCCCCCGAGGTGTCGCTGGGGTCTGAGCTAAGGAGACCCAGGTGGAGGCCTCAGATCTGTGCAAGCACTGCCCGGCAAATACAGAAAACAGAACTTTATTCCAAGGGCCAGAGGTTATTTAAAATTATTTACACTCATCGAAAATCACAGGGAGGGGCCAGGCCTCATCAGTTGACAGGCAGACCCCTGTGTTCAGCCGCTGAGGGCCCCGAGGCGCTCACACACCTCGGCCTGTCACCCTCGGCTGCGCCCCCTGGGCTGACCGGAGGGCATGGTTTGGGCTGGAGCAGCCTCTGTCCTGGGCCTGCCTCCGGGGCCGCACCCAGCAGAACCACCCAGGAGACAGCAGAAGGGAGTGAGGCGCGTGATTACGTGATGGGGAGGCAAGTCTGTAGGGCGTGAGCGGCGGAGCAGGGCGGGCGGCCTAGCTCCACACGTCCAGGGAGTAGCGGCCCTTGGTCATCAGCTTCTTGACGTAGTCCACGGCCTGGGCAGGCTCCATGGCCCCCTGCTCGGCCACGATGTCATAGAAGGCGTTCTGCACGTCCCTCGCCATGTTCCGAGCATCCCTGCGCACAGGAGGGAGGAGGCGCTGGGGGAGGGCCCTCCACAGGCAGGCCAGCCCCCCGCCCCTGTCNGGGTGGGTGTGCCATGGTTCACGCCAACTGATAGTCCATTCTTTCCCAGAGTCATAAGCTGATCACTGGTCTCTGTCTTCACTCACAGAGCATTCTACAGCTTCATGCGTCTCCTTGGAGGTTCCTACAGTTGTGCCTCTTTTCAAAAGCAGCTTCTCAAGTCTTTTTCAGCTATGTCCAGTGATTGCTGTTCAGTCTCTAAGCCGTGTCCCGCTCTTTGTGACCCCATGAACACCAGGCTTCCCTGTCCTTCAGGTTGAATTCAGAACCAGTGCCCAGGACTGGAGGAAAACCAGTCATATTTCACATGGCCCGTCCTCACCTTTATGTGGCAGGTTTGGGGATGGCATGACATTTGAGAACCTGTTCAGCTCTGAGCTTCTGATTGCTTTTTGTACCTTTGCTGGAAATTCTGATTTAATTATTTTTGTTTTGCCGATAATCTTCTACGTTAACTGTAGACTGGCTGTATTGGGGCTGCTACTGTGATGTATTTGGCCATTTTCTTAATATTGAATGTTGCTTCTTTACTGAAAATAAAACTGTACTGAGAGTTCCTCCTCTCTTAGGAGAAATTCCCAGGAATAAGAATATTATCTCATTCATAATATTCAAAATCACTTCCCCTGGGGGATGGGGGATGAAATTATGTCCTTTGATTACTCGTGGGAGGGAACATTTTCCCATCTTATTTGTTAAGTGCATTTACTCTTGTGAATACCCATAATCTTGTCCATTTGTTCACCAAGTATTCAACGTGTCTTCTATCAGTTTGTGTGCCTGTGAACATACTATGCATATTTATTGGCATTTTTTCATGCAATCTTTTCCTTCATGTAAGTTATGATTGTAGACCTCCCTGGCTTTCCAGTTTTGGAGGTGTTTCTGGATCCATCTCGATGGAAAGCATCACATAAGAGCATCCTGTGAGAGCCTGATATGAGTCACATTCATCTTTTCCTCACTGAGTTCTTATCCACACAGCTGAAGATGTTGGGAGATGGAGTCTCCTGGTCCTGATATCTGTTCCTCCTTCTTCTCAGATGCCCATCGTGGAACTTTTCTAAACAGCATCATGTTTTATAGCCTTATTTTATTTTCTCTTATTAAAAAAAATCCACAATCCTCCTATTTTTTTAAAAGTGTGTGGGTTAAATATAATATTCACTGTTGAGGATCAGTAACAATTCTGTGTACCAAAAATCCTATATCAGGAAGATTCTATTTAACAAATGAATGAGCCAAAAATGTTTAGTACAGATGGCTGCCTATCTACAAAATTTATCTGATGCAGTATGTGAAAAACAGCTTCACCTTGTTTAAAAATGATTTACAATTTAGGCAATATATAATAATGGCCTTTCTTGTAGCCTCATGTTGTTCTTGAGTAAATAATCTATTAGAATGAATATTGTGTTTTATGAGTTATATGCTTCCTACTTATGGAAAGTGTTGGACTGGGAGGCTCAAACTTTACAGTCTGAAATCTGACAAAAGAGAAGTGAGTGAAGCCCAGAACAGATGAGCAGAGGGAAGCAGCTCCACGGAGAGGCAGCAGGTGGGAGGGCTGGATGGAGGTGCCCGTGAAAGAGGCCTTATCTCAAGAAGGGAGGATGGGAAGGACTGGCGCACCGTCAGATTTTTCATGCTCCAAGAAAACACAGAATGCTTACCACCCTGTCCTTTGCCACTCAACCGAAGTTTGTTTGATAAAGAATATTTTTTACTTTGGTTGAAAAAAATGGTTTTGGTTATTTGAATTGTGGCTATCAGTTCTGTTTTTCTGGTGGCATGAAAAAAATGCCATTTTGTCAAATGTTTTGAATTCATTTCATCAAACTGAATATTTATAAAGATTCAGCAAAATGGATTATTTCCTCCTTGTAAACTGCAGAAAGACAGGCATCATAGCCACAGATCAGAGGCAGAAATTAGAATGCTCCATAAAAATATCACACACACCTTAGGTTTTGAATAAAATTGATGCCAAGATTTTAAGAACATCACGTACATGTGATTAGATGCTGCTGCCGCCTCAGGATGACTCCATGGTGAAAGCTGAGAAGCGTATCCTTCAAATAGTAAGTCACTTCAGTAAGAGATTAGCCCCTCCTCACAGAAAAACATTGATAACTTTAAAGTAAAACATTCTTATTTGTCATAAGTTGTTGCTGTTGTTCAGTTACTAAGTCACGTCCAACTCTTTGTGACCCATGACTGCAGCACTCCAGGCTTCCCTGTCCTTCTCCATCTTCCAGAGTTTGCTCGAATTCATGTCCATTGTGTCGGTGATGCCATCCAACCATCTCATCCTCTTTCGCCCTCTTCTCCTGTCCTCAGTCTTTCCCAGCATCAGGGTCTTTTCCAATGAGTCAGTTCTTTGCATCAGGTGGCCAAAGTATTGGAGCTTCAATTTCAGCATCAGTCCTTCCAATGAATGTTCAAGACTGATTTCCTTTAGGATTGATTGGTTTGATCTCTGTATAGTCCAAAGGACGCTCAAGAGTCTTCTCCAGCACCCTAATTCAAAAGGATCAATTTTTCGGTGTTCAGCCTTCCTTATAGTCCAACTCTCACATCCATACATGACTACTGGAAAAACCACAGCTTTGACTATACAGATATTTGTTGGCAAAGTGATGACTCTGCTTTTTAATATGCTGTCTAGGTTTGCCATAGCTTTCCTTCCAAGGAGCAAGTGTGTTTTAATTTCATGACAGTTACTGTCTACAGTGATTTTTGGAGTCCAAGAAAATAAAGCCTGTCACTGTTTCCATTGTTTTCCCATCTATTCATCATGAAGTGATGGGACCAGATGCCATAATCTTAGTTTTTTGAATGTTGAGCTTTAAGCTAGCTTTTTCACTCTCCTCTTTCACATTCATCAAGAGTCTCTTTAGTTCCTCTTTGCTTTCTGCCATTAGAGTAGGTATCATCTGTATATGAGGTTGCTGAGACTCTCCCAGGACTCTTAATTCCAGCTTGTGAGTCATCCAGCCCAGCATTTCATATCACGTACTCTGCAGGCGTGCAAGTATGCTCAGTCTCTAAGTTGTGTCTGACTCTTGCAACCCCATGGACTGTTGCCCACCAGGCTCCTTGGTCCATGGGATTCTCCAGGCAAGAATACCAGAATGGGTTGCCATTTCCTTCTCCAGGGAGTTTTCCCAACCCAGGGGTCTAACCCATGTTTTCCACGTCTCCTGCATTGGCAGGCAGATTCTTTTCCACTGAGCCACCTGGGAAGCCCATAGAAGTTAAATAAGTTGGGTGACAATATCCAGCCTTGACGTACTCCTTTCCCAGTTTTGACATGGTCCATTGTTCCATGTCTGGTTCTAGCTGTTGCTTCTTGGCCTGCATTCAGGTTTCTCAGGAGACAGGTAAGGTGGTCTGGTATCCCCATCTCTTTAAGAATTTTTCAGTTTTTATGATCCACACAGTCAAAGGCTTTAGTGTAGACAATGAAGCAGAAGTAGATGTTTTTTCTGGAGTTACCTTGCTTTCTCTATGATCCAGCTTGCCATCAGTAGTAAAAGAAAAAAATCCTCCTTATCCGTCAATCAATATTACTTTCCATAATTAAAAACAAAGCATTACCACACTTCCCAAGGCCCAGAAAAACAGAAAAGATGTGCCAATAATCAGACCTTCTTAACCATATGGAGATCTGTTCATTCTTATACAAACAAAAAGAGAAATGAAGAAGTGATCCAGAGGGGAATACTATAGGCCCTATAACTCTTTAAATTACTGGGTGAGGGCAGAAGTACAGCTGTCTTGGGGTCATTGAGAGAAGTGATCCATCCCAGGCCACCAGGCAGGGACTGAGAATCAGTCAGAGAGAATGAGATGCTGGTGTTTGCAAGAAGTAAAGCAAGCCTCAGTCCAGCTTTGCATGAAGGTGGTGTTAACCCCAAGGCTTTTCAGGCTTGCCAGCCAATAAACAGTGCTTCTCGCTAAGGCCATTGGAGTGGGCTTCGCTGCCATTTACAGCCCAACAAAATAAACAACGGCTTGCACAGGAGTTTAGATGAGGCAGAGATTGCTGTGGCTGGCCTGGTAGGAAAGGTTTGTGGCAAGTGGGGGTGGAACTCATCTGGTCTTTGAAGAGCACAGAAGAACGAGGCTGAGCAAAGGAAGGGGAGGGCAAGATCGTTCATGATGCTGGCCGGGAAGGCATCATTCAGTAAAAGGTACCACCTTGGAGGAGAAGAAAGGGAATTAAAAACATGTTCTCTGGGAAGAAGGCTTCAATATTAAGAAAATAAACATGGTTGTTCTGATGGATGATTTGGTTAATCTTTCACAGAGCAAATGAGAAGCAGCCCTAGTCTGATCAACAGCTTGAGATTCCAAATACTCAACATTGTAAGAATTCATGGGCAAGCTCAGTCTTAAGTCTAGCATTGAAAAAACCCACTCAGTGTAGAAACTTTGTAGAGCAATTGAGTAGATTCTCTGAAGTTGAAGAGAGATATACCCTTGGACTCCACTCCTAGGTATATTTAGTCAATCAGAAAAAATTCTCGTTACAGTGGCCTATGGGCCACAATGTTGGTAGTGTCTTTGCTTGTATTAGAAAAACTTGGAAACAATCCAAATGTCCAATGAACAAAGAATGGCTAGATATATATTTTTACAATGACTGTATAGCAGGAAAAATGAACCAGAGCTATGAGTATTGGATGCAGCTCCCAACATAATATTGAATGATAAAGGGAAGTCATCAAATACCTACATTATGATAGCACTTAAATAAAATCCAAACTCATGAGAAACTAAAGTTTGTGGATACTGTAGAGCAAAGGACAAGAATAGAAAATAGGAAATTCAAGTTCATAGATACCTTGGGGGAAAGAAAGGAAGGGCAGGTAATCAGGGAGGGATACTTCAGGGTCTTCAACTATGTTAGCAGTTTTTTAAACCTCTGGAGTGGGAATCAATGTGCTCATTATGTAATCCTTTATACCTTTTTAATTGCGTAAGGTTTGTCATAATTAAACTTTGGAAAAAAACACTCTACCCAAGTGGAAACTTTTAGTCTAAGCTGGGATGTGGTTGACGATTGTTATGGAAAGCATACCTTGTGTGCCCACATTTAAGACAAAGATTTCCCTCTCTGAGCCTGGAGAAAGAGAAAGACTTTCAATAATGCCTCTTAACTTGCTACAAGTTCATACCAGGCCAATGTGCTGCTCAGTCCCTTCATCCAACAAATTTATGTGGCTCCACCACAGGTATTTATTTGACACTATGAGCAACAGCCTTCTTGCCAACCCGCAGGGAGCTGGTTTTAGCAGCCCCGTGGACGCTGATGGTATGTTGCACACCACATGGCTGTCACAGGCCCACCACTACCCAAAGCTTCCCTGCAGACTAGATTCATCTCTGCCTGAGGAGTTGGCAGCTCCAGGCTAGTGCAGGTCACCCTAAGGACCACTAGGTACTACTGTGAAATTTTAAAGTATGACTGCATTCAGTATCCTTTTAAAAAAATCTTTGTATTGTGTTAGCTGCTCAGTTGCGTCTGATTCTTTGTGACCCCATGGACTGTAGCCTGCCAGGCTCCTCTGTCCATAGGATTCTCCAGGCAAGAATACTGGAGTAGGTTGCCATGTCCTTTTTCCAGGGGATCTTCCCAGACCAGGATCAAACCTGGGTCTCCTGTATTACATGCAGATTCTTTACCATCTAGGATTCTCTGGTGGCTCAAAGGGTAGAGTCTGCCTGTAAAGCAGGAGACTTGAGTTCAATCCTTGGGTTGGGAAGATCCCCTGGAGAAGAAAATGGCAACCCACTCCAGTATGCTTGCCTGGAAAACCCCATGGACAGCTACAGTTCAAAGGATCACAGAGTCAGACACGACTGAGTGACTTCACTTTCACTTTTCTTTACTATCTGAGCCAAGGACTTCCCAGGCAGCGCTAGGTGTAAAGAACCTGCCTGCCAATACAGGAGACATAAGATATGTGGGTTCGATCCCTGAGTGAGGAAGATCTCCTGAAGGAGGGCACAGCTACCCACTTCAGTATTCTTGCCTAAACAATCCCATGGGCAGAGAAGCCTGGTAGGCTACAGTCTACGGGGTCGCAAAGAGTCAGACACAACTGAACAACTGATCACTCACAACAGAAGTAATTCAGAATGGCATGTGGTGATGTGATGGAAGCCTCACTGCTACTCAAAGTAAGTTGTTCTGTTTTAACACAGAACATTTCTAAGAAGGCAGAGACCCTGAAGAGTCACCACATTTGATGACACTTTACCTGGTGACAGCAGGCACTCATTAAATGCTACATAAAGGAAGCCAGTGAAATCTACTGACGAGGACCCTCCAGGACGGGGTCAGCCCCTCCCCTCTGCATGATGACTGCACTCAGCCTTGCAACGTGCTGAGTGTACGATGGATTATCGTCCCTTTATTTTTTCATGACTCTAAGTGGATGCCAGAAAATAATTAAGGTGCAAACTCTATGGCTGGAAAGGCTCCAAATGGGTAAGGAACAGATATAAGGTAAAAAAGAAATTACAAGAGAAGGTGGCATGTGTTAGCATCCTATAGAGGCAAAGGTGCAAAAAGAAGCAGCAGCAAAGATGCATGGGAGCAGAAAGGTAGTGGGTGGACTTCCGGGTGGGGAGAGGAGGCAGGTGAGGTAGACCTGCTCACTGCAGCCACCAGCACAGACCAAGCGCGGGTCCCGATTCCCTTCTGTCGATATTTGCAGAGGCAGTTCACATGCTTGAGTCCACTGTCTTGCAACAACCTCACTTGGGACAAAGGTTTGGGGTAACATCTCCATTGTACTTCCCGGTGGCTCAGGACTTCCCTGGTGGCTCAGATGGTAAAGCATCTGCCTACAGTGCTGGAGGCCCAGGTTCGATCCCTGGGTCAGGAAGATCCTCTGGAGAAGGAAATGGCAACCCACTCCAGTATTCGTGCCTGGAAAATCGCATGGACAGAGGACCCTACAGTCCTCTGTAGGGTAGGCTACAGCCTATGGGGTCTCAAAGAGTCGGACACAACTGAGCGACTTGACCTTCTTTATAGTTCCCTGTGGCATACAGAATGTCCTTGTTGTTAAACAGGTTTTGTAAAAGAAATCACCAGATTTCATAGTCTGTGGTGGGAAGAATGCTAAGAAGTCCCTCTATAGTCCCTCCCCTATGTCAGCCCCTCCCCCGAGAGCAGCTCCCTTGATCAGGTCAGAAGCAACAAGACTCCCTTTTGGTCCCCAAGAGAGAATCTCTCTGGTTGGCTGTGGAGAGGTGGGCTGTCTGTGCTGGGAGAGGACCCCAGGCCTGGGACCTGAGCTTGGCTTCCAGGAGCTGAGTCCTGGGGGCTCGGTCCTACCCTGCAGGGAACTGGTTTCTGTCAACAAGCTGCATGAGCTTGCAGGGACCCAGAGCTCCAGCAGGAGCTCCAGCCCAGCCAGAACTAACCTTCAGCCTTGCACGACCCTGTGCAGAGATCCCCATCCAAGCCACATGGGACCTCTGACCACAGAAACAGTGAGATACTAACAGATGCAGTTCAAAGCTATGGGGTGTGTGGTCATCAGTTACACACCAGCAGGAAGTGTGCTACATAGAGAGCACATCTGCTGTGATTTGTAGCCAGTTCTTTTTCTTTTTGCCTTTTGTTCACATCTGATCACTTTCCTCCATTTACCTCTGCCTGAATTCTACACCCATGGGCTTCCCTGGTCGCTCAGACAGTAAAGAATCTGCCTGTGATGCAGGAGACCCAGGTTCGATCCCTGGGTTGGGAAGATCCCCTGGCGAAGGGAATGGTAACCCACTCTGGCACTCTCTGGGAAACTCCATGGACAGAGGAGTCTGGCGGGGTACAGTCCTTGGGGTCGCAAAAGACAGACACAGCTGAGCCACGAACAGTCTCACTCTCCCAGAGTGTTTGATAGTGATATAGCCTCCAAATCAGCAAAAGAAGAAAGGAAAAGTGACCCGAGCCCAGCTCCTCTTCTAATTCACCCAGGCAATCCTTTGATGACTGCTGATGGTGCAGAAAGGAGAACTGTATCCTCCCCAGACATCGCAGCATTTCGCAGCAGACCCAGGCCCTGGCCAGTGCAGGAGGATGTGGGCCAGGCCTTCATGCCCAGCCCCAGCCCTGAGGAAACCAGAACATCTCTCAGAGTCTGGAGACACTCAGCGTCACATTACCAGCCAGAGAGAGGCAGGCTTCTCTCAAAAGACAGAGATAACAACAGGCCTGGCCTCACCCAGCTTACCCAACCTTTTTTCTTCTTTTTAATTTATTTCTTTATGTTAATTGGAGGCACACATGTGTCCTCTGAACCCTTCNCCACTCCAGTATTCTTGCCTGGAGAATCCCATGGACGGAGAAGCCTGTCTCCTTCTGGGGCTGCTCCCGGGAGAAGGCCACGCTGAGCTGGGTGAGGGCGCCGTCCTTGCGGAAGCCGGCCAGCTCCTCGCGGTACAGGTAGTCCTCGTCGGCCCGCCGGCAGCCGTAGTAGAGCAGCGTCTCGCCCACCTCCTTGCCTGGGGCGGGGGCGGCCGGGTGAGCGAGGGGCCCCGGGGCGGCCCCCCGCCCGGAGCCCGCCCGGCCGCACACTCACCCTGCTGCCTCAGCCAGGCGCGCTCCTGGATGAAGCCTATGAAGGGGGCGACCCCTGTGCCGGGGCCCACCATGACAACGGGCGTGGTGGCCTTGAAGGGCAGGCGGAACTGGGACTTGCGCACGTACATGGGCACCAGGGCCCGGCCGCCGTTCTCCCCGGCCGGCTCCTTGGCCCGCAGCCAGCTGGTGGCCACGCCCTTGTTGATGCGGCCTGTCTTGGTTTCATACTCCACGGCCACGGCGCAGATGTGCACGGAGTTGGGGTGGACCTGGGAGTGTGCAGGGGTGAGCGTGGCGGTGCCCGGGACCCCTTCCCTCCTGCCACCCACCCCGTCACGGGGTCCCTGCTCAGGGCCCCTTCCTGGCGGCCGGCCTGACTGGCTCTTGGCACCAGGGCTGGAGGGCAGGGTGCGATCTTACGGTCCAGCCTTCTAGACACACAGCCCAGGAGTCTTGAGCAAAGTGCCCATGGACGTGGGGCAGAGCTGGGGCTGCGGCCCAGGGACCCCGGGCTCTCTGAGGAGCCAACGCCGTCTTCTCTACGGGGGTGGGCCCGGAGCCCCCACCTTGGAGGAGGAGGCGATAGAGTAGTAGCGGGCCTGGAGACGAGGCAGCAGCTCGCACAGGTGGTCGATGGGGGGCCGCAGGGATGGGAGGTCCTGCAGGATGGCCAGGATGTGCCGCCGAGCCTCCAGCACCCACCTCAGGTACAGCTNCTTGGAGGAGGAGGCGATAGAGTAGTAGCGGGCCTGGAGACGAGGCAGCAGCTCGCACAGGTGGTCGATGGGGGGCCGCAGGGATGGGAGGTCCTGCAGGATGGCCAGGATGTGCCGCCGAGCCTCCAGCACCCACCTCAGGTACAGCTCCTGGGGACAGAGACGTGGGTGAGAAGGCGAGCGGCCCAGGGGTCCAGGCAGCTCAGGGAATGGCGGGCCAGGGGGCTGGCGCTCTGGGTGCTGGGGCGCCGGGGGCAGGCCCACCTTGCCCTCGCCCGACGAGGAGGCCATCTTGCGCAGCTGCTCCTGCTCGGCGGGTGCTGAGGCGTACTGAGCCAGCTCGTAGAGCACGTTGGTGCGCGGCGGGTTGGTGATGTCCAGGTAGTAGGTGAGGGCCGTGCGGTAGGAGGTGGGGCAGGGGAAGGGGTGCTTCTTGTTGGACTCCTCTGCAAGGAGAGGGCAGCAGGGTGAGGGGNACTGGAGTGGGTAGCCTTTCCCTTCTCCAGGGGATCTTCCCAACCCAGGGATCGAATCCAGGTGTCCCACATTACAGGCAGATTCTTTACCAGCTGAGCCACAAGGGAAGCCCAAGAATACTGGAGCGGGTAGCCTATCCCTTCTCCAGCAGATCTTCCCAACCCAGGAATCAAATTGAGGTCTCCTGCATTGCAAGTGGATTTTTTTTACCAGTTGAGCTACCAGGGAAGCCCATGGTGTATTTGGTATTCTTTTATTTAACAAATATTTACTGATCACTTACTTTTTGCTGGCACTTTTCTAGGCAGTGGGGAAATGGGAGTGAATAAGAGAGTTTCTTCTCTCTTTTCTCCTCTATTTGATTTACATTAACGTTCATCATCCTAGCAGCCCTGCAAGGCAAATGGTATCATTCCTAGTTTACAAATGAGAAAATCATGGTACAAGAACTAAAATGATTTGCTTAAGATCACACAGTAACAATGTGACTGAATCAGGATTAACATTCACAGCCCTCTGATTCCAAAGCCCTTGCATATGACCATTATTCCAGGAGTTACAAAAATTAGCAGCTGGGCAATATAATATGCTATGATACATACAGTATTTCTTTTAATTTGAAATAGTTATCAACTTTTAAAAGTCAAAAGATTTCAAGTAAAAATTCTAAAATTTCAGCTTTCCTTAGAGAAAAATCAGGCTCTTGGGTAACATTGGACCTGCATTCCTGGGTCACATCCATTGGCAACATTAAATAGATGCTGTCCTTTGTGTGTTCCAGCTCATCAAAGTCCCAGTCAGCTTACCTGTCACATTCACATCACTGGCCTGGCCCCTGTGCTGAGTGCTTAGTCGCTCAGTCATGTCCAACTCTTTTCAACCCCGTAGACTGTAGCCCGCCAGGCTCCTCTGTCCCTGGGGATTCCACAGGCAAGAATACTGTTGTGGGTTGCCATGTCCTCCTCTAGGGGATCTTCCCAACCCAGGGATCGAACCCAGGTCTCCTTCATTGCAGATGGATTCTTTACTGTCGAGCCACCAGGGAAGCCTGGTGGCTAGCCCCTAGAGCATGTGAATTTGCAACTCTTCCATGGTTCTATACAAGAATCAGGCATGTCAGGGCTCAACTTTGCTCTGTCCATTCCTAACTGGTTTCCTAACCTATAAAATGGAGATACTGAGAGAAAAACATGTAAAGCTTATGGCATGTGTCCAGCACACAATCAGAGCTTAACAGCCCATGTTAACTATCCTCCAAAATTGTCATTCTTGACCCTGTACCACGTGGACTTGCCTGTTTTATGAAGACCAGTCTCTCACGACGTGCAAGTATTCTCACATATGGGGTTCTGTTGTACAATGTCAGGGGAAAAGAGTGACTTGCTGGAACAGGAGGGAGGCAAGAGGCGACATCAGGTTTATAAGGAGATGGCCCACCACACCCATTCCTGGGGAATAAACTGCTGCCACCTAGGGTTTTGGTGTGAAGGGTGAGGTCTGGTGCTCTGCCATCCCATCCCCAAGTACTGGGAGCGACATCCTGGAGGTGAGTCAGGAAGTGGAAGAAACTCTCCAAGGAGGAGAAGAAAACCTGTGCTTGCTCTAAGGCTTTTTGGTAAGGACCAGAAACCCCTCCTGAACCTCTCATGGCTACAGTCCTTTTCCACACAAGGATGGTTGATTTTATTTAAACTCTTCACATGCCTAGAAATGAGAGAACCTGGGAGAGCACCCAGTGTGGTACTTAATGAAGTTCAGAGGTTCTGCAATGAAATGGGATTTGCACTAGGAGGATCAGGAGATTGGCAAGAAAAGAGTCAGTCCTCAAACACTTTGCTCCCAAGTAAAATGGTTTGCTTAAATTGATCCATTCTTTTTAAGCTAATGTGTCATTTCTTTCCCCCATAAAGAGAATCATAACTAATGCCAGAAGGACTGCAGAGTTGATTGCATTTTGTCAGTAAGCACTGTGACTCACAAGCCTCGAACAGTCCTGCTTGCTCTGTGCACTGCTAAGCTACAGGAGTCATTTTTAATTATAATTTCTTATCATGGAAGCAAATGATGTAACAGTAATAACACATACAAAATGACTTTTAAGAGCTCAGCTTTAACACTTTTCCAGGCTTTTCATTAGTTCCTATCTATACCCATGGATAGGTTTATTATTGCAACCATAGCATAATTGTGACTTGTTTTATGGTTTTGTTTCCTTAACAGCTTATCACAAATGTTTTTCCAAAATGTCATAATCATTTTAATGACCATTTTAAGTAGGTGCTTCACCCATCAAGTAGCCATTCCCCTAATGGGCATTGAAGTCTATTATTTCCTGCCTTGTTCTCAGTGTTTCCAGAGTATCAGCTTGAGTCTCTCAACAGAGCTGTGTTCCAGAATCACCTTTGGCATTTTAAAAATGCAGATTCCCAGACCCCTCTACCCCCGCACCAGACTGAATGAATCAGAACCTCTGGGTGTGGAACTTGATGATGTGGTTGCTCTAAATGCTGCTCAGTGACTCTGATGCACAGTCAAGATTGAGAATCACTGTTAAAGATAATGTTACAACTAGAGGCATTTTGCACCTTCATGGATCACAGCCTTATTGTGGCAAACAAGCTTGCTGTGTAAAGCTATGAAGCTATGAGCCGTGCTATGCAAGACAGACAGGTCATACGTAGTGAAGAGTTCTGACAAAACATAGGCCACTGGAAGAGGAAATGGCAAATCACTCCAGTATTCCTGCCCCAAAAACCCCATGAACAGTATGAAAGGCAATAAGATATGACACCAGAAGATGAGCCCCCCAGGTCAGAAGGTATCCTATATGCTCCTGGGAAAGAGCAGGGAAATAGCTTCAGGAGGAAAGAAGATGCTGGGCCAAAGTGGAAATGACACCCAGTTGTGGATGTGTCTGGTGGTGAAAGTTAAGTCCAATGCTGTAAAGAACAATATTGCATACCAACCTGGAATGTTAGAATCAAGGTAAATTGGACACAATCAAGCAGGAGATGGCAAAAGTGAACATCTACATTTTAGGAATCAGTCAACTAAAATGGATAGAGATGGGTGAATTTAATTCAGGTAACCATTATATCAACTACTGTGGGCAAGAATCCCTTAGAAGAAATGAAGTAATCCTCACAGTCAATAAGAGTCCAAAATGTAGTACTTGAGTGTAATCTCAAAAAAGACAGAATGACCTCAGTTTATTTCCAAGGCAAACCATTCAGCATCACAATAATCCAAGTCTATGCCTCAATCATTAGTGCTAAAGAAACTGAAGTTAAATGGTTCTATGAAGACCTACAAGATCTTCTAGTTCAATTCAGTTGCTCAGTCATGTCTGACTCTTTGCGACCCCATGAACCGCAGCACTCCAGGCCTCCCTGTCCATCACCAACTC